>NW_019290986.1:63207-112780 GCF_000500325.1 Leptinotarsa decemlineata | reverse complement strand
ACTTTTGATAAATATACCATAGCAGTGATATGTGATCAGTATCCAACCATTCGCAAACAATTTGCTGAATTGAAAGAGACAATTGAGAAACGTTATCGATTCTTCCCAATACAGCCGTTTCACAAGTGAACTAACCTCCAAGACATATGCTCTGTTCCGCCTGCTCTTGCAATTTCATAGTATACAAGATTCTCCCTCAGAAACAAACTAATCTCATCATCTCCACATTGGTTAACAATCTGTATGAATATAATTGATACATATTTTCCACTGAGTGAGTGGTCCTTCCCGCAATATATTCGCTATATGTGGCAATTACAAAGAGTTGTCTGTGTGTGTTAACTCGAGCGGATGATGTCCTGACAGAAGAGAAACCCGTCGAAGGGGAATGCTTGTGCATTATGCCTAGATAAAGGAACCGTCTGGGATGTGTGTACAAAGTTGTTTGGCGCGATGTCCGGTTCATTTAGTTGCGTGTGGTAAATGCGTGCACGGAACTCGGAGACCCAATTATCGAAATAATATCGGGTGGAAACCAATCGTACGGAAGCCAGTAGGATTGGTTCGTGAAATTTTTAGTATGAAGTAAATTATAGAAAACCAGATAAACAAGGCAGGGCTTATTTAGGGTCATAAATATTATTTCCACAAACTACACCAGAAATGATTTGATCTCCACAAACTTTATTTTCAAAATTTCACATGCTTCGCCATCACAATAGCTTTTTTGCAGTGAAAAATAAACTTTTATATACCGCACCTAATCACCAGTGAGAATTACCTACTCAGGTGAGATTACCTAAAGCTCTACTTGAAAGCTACTTGTGAAATTTTGAAAATAAAGTTTGTGAAGATCAAATTGTTTCCGGTGTAGTTTGGGAAAGTATTATGGATTTTTATCGAATAATGGCCGAGTTAATCAGAAACATAAGTATTCTTTGTGTAGTCCTCTAAATTAGGTAATAAGGTCCTTGAAAGCTACATATCGATTGGATATCTGCAACAAAAAAATTCTCTGTACCTCAATTAGTTGGTTTGAAAAACTTCGATTCATAAAAAAGCAAAAGTTCGAAATCATAATCTTCAGTTTTTTTTAAGGACAAAACNAATAGGTGAATGAATGTCATTACGATGTCATCGATGACATAAGCAGATCAATCTTATTCCGTGACATTAAAAATCGTAATTCATGGATGAATTGTGTGTATTTTCTATAATGTTATCCAATTTGGTACTGAAGAGCCTTAGGGCAAGTGTGTTAAGGCGAAACATCGATGTATACCAGTGAGGATGACAGTGTTCCATGTAAGTGCAATTTGTTACCATTCATTTGAAGTAGAACTTATGTGAATGATATTTGATTTTTTATTCCACAACGAATGTTTGAAATACAAACTGAGTGGAGAAAAGTATCTTATGTATAATTCAGTGTTTATATAGAAGTATTTGTTTTGAAAGATTTTTTTTATTTCGTGTAATTCAATGTTTATATGAAAGTAGCTGTTTCAGGAGGACTTTTTTTCAGTTTGTGTCTGAAAGTTACTTCTTTGCATGATCTACACATCCTTGTATAGAGTTACTTATTTTCAAATTGGTTACTTCCTTCCTTCCTTTGGAAGATTCCCTTATCCCTTTTTTTTGTATCAAGATGGAGTAGTAGAAAGTCAAAAACTTTCATTCCCAAAAATTATTCACTCCTAAAAATATAACCCCTTCAATTTTTGTATAGTATTTCACTTCAACAGTTTTTCCTATTTCGGTGAGATGAGTCAATATTTATACCAAGACTTCAGTCTAAAATGTTCCATAGCATTCTGCAGCATTCGAGAATGTTCTGAAATATATCACAATGACCAAGGATGTTCCGGATTATTCACAAGCATTATACAACATTCCACAGTGCTTTTGAAATATTGTGAAATGCTCTAAAATACTCCTAAATACTTTTGACCTCCAAAAGCATGGCCGGTAAAGGGGCCACCACACTTCCTGTCATTCTACAATGACCGAATAATTTTTAAGATTTTCTAGAACGTTCCAGATCATTTCATAATGTCAGATTGTTCCGGAATATTCTAGATTGTTGTGGAATGTTTCGGAACGTTTTCGAATAATCCCGAATGTTCTGGACTATTCTAGATTTTTTCCCCTATACGAGTATCTCTGAAAGCTTGCACTTCAATTGAAAACAATTTTGTATAAAAATAGGGAAATAGAAGGTTGAAAAAATTTTGTGTAAGAAACTAATCTCTTCTGAAAACTGATTTCATTTACATTTAAAATGGAAAAATCTTTCACGGATGCCAACTACCAAATTGTTCCAGAATGTTATAGAATGTCGTCAAATGTTTTTCAATAGTCTTGAATATTCTGGACTGTTCTAATGCTTTCTGAAGGGCGGAACTTCCAGCTTCAATATCTTCAAAATACGCTTTTCAGGAGGAAACGGAAACCATTTCCATGGATAAGCTGATGTGACACTGTGTAGGAAAAATGTAGGCGTATATAATCTACTATCCGTGCGAAGACGGTTCGGATCACTGGTTTTCACATTAAATATTACTGTTAGGTGCTGCTTTTGTTCTTTATTTTCGCCATTGATTCAATCCCATATACATATTTCATCTGAGTTAATGTAGTGTCTCACCAACAAAAAGGGTTGCAAATCATTTTGAATTTTCTGAAAATAGTAATAAAATTACAAAAATATATGGAATAACTGTTATTTATCAGCTTTCATGAGAGTAAACATCTCAAGTGTGCAGTGAGCATGGTCTTGTTATAAAAAAATCAGTAGTTATTTGATTTCTACGTATATATATTTCAATATTTGTTCAAATCATCAAAAGGAACAATTCGTTCAGGCCAGTCTCAACTCCCTACACAATCGGTTAATGGACTGACACCCATCAGAAAACAATTACTCCCCTGGCTAATACCACGAAGGGCGTTGAATTATATCTGACAGGTGTCAGTGCAGGATTCTTCACTGAAGTTATTCCTGCATATACTGTTGGCGATATAATTGCCGCAATAGATTTTTTCGATTATTGGAACACACTTGCAGACCGGTTTCGGGCTGTTTGGCCACTTGTTAGTGCGAGGTAATGTCTTTCATCAACATAAAGTCGATGATTTCCTATAATTGAAAATCGAATTCCTTCAGAGTATCACTCCTCGCACTAGAGTGAAGCGGACGACAAACAACAGGTTTGTCATCGCCCCATCTGCCTGTGAACGAGGTAACCAACCGCATATCCGAAATTTGCCCAATTCCTCGTATAAGAAAAAAATCAGTTTTTTATCGACCTTTTTTTGGGTAATTGTTACCTTTCACAATCTGAAAAAATATAAAAATTATAATGGAGAACTTTATACAAGTGTAGAAGGGCAAACTTTTTAGTTTACCCCGATAAGTTACTGCGTGAAAATCAAAGTATTTTTTACAAAGAAAAATCTTCTATTTATCAGTAACTTGTCGTATTTAACAATTTTGCCTATCAAAAAAATTATTAAGAAATAATTTTCCTCCACAAAAAATGACTTTCGTTGAATATTTGAGAAAAAAATTTTTCACATATATCTGTTGACAGCTGATTAACGGAAAAACAGATTTTAAATAGATTTCAAACAGATTCTGATGTTTTCTTTGTTATTACACTTCAATATTTTCACACAAATAATGGACCATATTCTGAGAAAGCTATTTTTCGGGTTTTTTGGCCATGGCCTTTCGGTACCGTTTCACAATTTGAACTTTTAAAAAGATGCTTCAATGGAATAATTCCCCAACCCATGGTTCCGGCCTCTTCAAGTCAACATTATTTCAGTTCCGTACTGCTAGAAAAGTATTCGGTTGTTTGTGACCCTTTCACTTTTTTAAGGATTAGAGAACTTCATGTAAGTGAAGGTTTCAATCTATCCTATCCACTTTTGCCCTTCGAAAAAGACCTGCTTATTTTTCTCCACTGTTAGTTTATGATACGCCTCCTTAAATAATTTTAATTGTGCACATTGTTTCATTTATATTATATTTTCTCCGTATCGTATCACGACAGTTACCCTGAAGGGGTTTTTGTCAAAATTACCTTCCTTTATTAAAAATGATATTCATTTTTATGAATCATAATGAAATAAAAATTAACACTTGCGATCGATCATGAAATTATAGGTATTGATTGAAAACATCAGTGGTATTTCCAACTAAGTTTAGAAAGATCAACTAGTTCCCAGAATTTGATTAAATTGAATTTCATTTAATGAAAATGCACCTTGCAACGTTGTGAGATCAATATTGAGGAAATTTTATACAACATTTACTTTTTTTTACGGATTTAGAACATTATTTTCAACTGTACCTATTTTTCCTTGTCACATTATTTTCGGAAAAGGTTAGGTTAGGTCAGTTATACAATTTTTACAAATACCTAGTTACCGGATATACCTTGCAAATTTTCTGGTTTGATTTAGTTACCTTTCCGATATTTTTTGTTAATCTTAATTCATTCAGTGATAGCAAACTGGTTGATTTTAGCTTTTGGTAACGTCGCAAGATGTTACAGAATCAGTTAGGAAGTAGGTCATGCAATGGCAATGAATAAATAAAGGAGTCACAATATTGATCAATGTTTCCCAATGTTGTCACATTTGAGTGAAATCCGTATAATGAATACTTTCGATATCTATAAAATTTTCACGAGCAATTATGTTTGATTTCATAAAAGCAAATACCGGTTTCAATTATGTCAAATGAGAATTTCTCTCTCAACGGTTTTTTTGGGGCACCGTTTGTCTGTTGAGAGAATCCACACCAAATCGACAACCAAACTGGGATTTGTGATTAAATATTTTGGTAGGAGGTTGCTTTTATGAACAACAGGAGGGAACGGCTATAGGTAACCCCTTGTCCACCTACCTGGCAAACCTGTTCAAGAGCAGATTAGAAATGGAAACCAAAGAAAAGCTAAATTGTTTTCCTAGGATATGGCCAAGGTAATGGACGATATTTTCGCGATATTTAATAACAAAAAATTAATATTTACGACTTTGTTTCCTTTTTCAATAATAGATTTCCATAAATAAAGGTCAGGTATGAGTTAGAAAATAAAGGACAACTTCCATTTCTTGATGTTTTGGTAATGAGGAGCCAATATGGAGGGTTAGAATACCATGTATTTAGAAAAGAGACAAGCACGTACACGTATATTCCTGACTGTTCATATCACTGTGGACAGCACAAACGTGCTGGGTTGAATTTTCCAGTGCATCGTCTTTTGTCTTTTCCTCTAACACATGAGAGGTTCACAAAAGAAAAACGTACAATACAGGAAATAGCAGCCAATAACGGTTTCTCGAGGGGTATTGTAGATGATCTAATAAGGAAGAAGAAGTTTAGGTTAAGAATGAACGAAATCTCGACTTTTAAAGGACAAAAACCAAGATAAATATAACTCAGTTCCTTACCACCAATACACGAAGAACTTTGGAAATATTTTCAAGGAACTAGGTATGAAGGTGGTTTTAAAAATAAGTCATACACTACAGAGCCTTTCAGGAAGTCAAAAAAAAAAGACGAGAATTCCGAAAAGTCTGAAATTTACGAAATTAAATGACAGTGATGCAAAATATTATGGACAGACAAAAATATCTATTAAAATAAGATATGTGGAACACTCAGCACACCTGATATATGGAAGACCAGAAAAATCATCAATCGCCCATCATATTTCGCAACAAAACCATTCCATAGACTTCAGTTCATTAAGATTAGTTAGACAAAAGTTAACAACAACAGGCATCTAGATGCCTATGAGAGTGTAGAAATAAGTAAACATAATTATATTATTGTGAAATAATATTTATTAGATTTACCTGACTATTATATAAGGGCACATTGTGAAATTGAATTTTATATAACTTATAATATTTTAATCATTAGATTTACATAACTATTACATAACGACACATTGTAAAATTGATTCAAGACAAGCAGATCAGGCAAATGGTAAAATTAATTTAAGACACTCAAGACACAGGTAGCAGGAACAGGTATGAATGGTATAAATAGGGATAGCTTTGTAAGTATGATTAGTTTGATCTTTCTCTTGAAGATAATCACTTAGTGATCGAAACACGTGTCGAGGTGTTGAAATTACGGTTTGGTGTCGGAAAAAATTGAATTCTGCATTAAATTCTGAATTCAGCCGTATAGTACACTTGTAGTTTTAAAGAGTCAAAATAAATGCAATAATGTATTTATCGATCTGTCAGAAGACCAGATTTGACGAAAGTGTATTCAGTTTTGTGTTGGTTTTTCGTAAAATTGAAAAACGGTTCAATTTTCAAATGCAGAAAAGTTGGAAATGATATGTATTTATGGCGGAGCAAGAAGGAATTCAAAAGAAGCAGTGAGAATATGCGCTAGTCGGTATCCTGACAGAAAATTACCGTCAGTCAAAACATTCACTGGCTTATCCAAATCTTTGGCACGAAATGGATGTTGTAATGAACGAAAGTGAAAAAAATCAAAAACGGCAACTGATGAGAATCACAGTGTTGCAGTATTAGGTCAAATTGTGTTGGAACCATTTAGTTCTACCAGACAAGTAGCAATGCATTGTAACATTTCGAAATCGTCAATGCAACGTATTTTGTCAAAAAACAAATTCCATACATACAAAATATATTTTGTTCAAGGACTACATCCAGGTAATAATCTTCATGTTTCATTTCTAATAACGAAAATATATTTACATATTCAGATGATGCTGATAGAAGATTGAACTTCATTGCATGGTTGTCCACCCGTATTCATGATGATAATCAGTTTCTAAAAAAAATATTATGGAGTGATGCAAGCCGTTTCCATAACAACGTTATAGTAAAGAAACATAATTGTCACTATCGGTCTGACGTGAACCCTCATTGGGTGCAAGAAAGGAGATTTCAGTCTGTGTGGGGGGTTAATGTTTGGTACGGAATCATTGATGGTTATTTGATAGGACCTCTCATTTTCAGTGGGGAGAGGTACTTGGTTTTTCTACAACATGTGCTGCCGAATCTCTTGGAGAATTTACCAATACAAACTCGACTGAATATGTGGTTTCAACAAGATGGGGCACCTCCACATAACAATAGAATAGTTACCCAATATTTGGATGATACTTTTAATGAGAAATGGATTGGAAATAAGGAACCAACACCATGGTCAGCTTGAAGTCCAGATATTACCCTACTAGATTTTTTTTGTGGGGATATATCAAAGACTTAGTGCACATGCGACGTCCACAAAATGTAGAGGATATGAAAAATAGTATCACAAATGTGTGTGCTTCCATAACGCGAGAGACGCTTTTAGCTGTCATGAATCGGGAATTACTAAAAAGATGCAATATGTGTATTCTACGTGAAGGGAGACAGTTTGAACACTTACTAAAGTGTTTCTTGTTATCACCAATTGATTTCGTTATCATCATATTAGTCGAGTTATGGTCAAAGTAATATATTTTTTGGTAATTTGAAACATTTATTTTAATTTGTACAGAAATACGCAACTATATAAAATTGAACAGACAATGAAATCATAACTGATGGATTCATTTTAATAAACTCGTATTATTGCATTCATTTTGACTTATTCATGGCCTTCTTTATAATATGCAATAAAATTGCCTTTTTTTCATCAGTATTCAAGGAAAACTACAAGTGTGCTATATGGCTGAATTCAGAATTTAATGCAGAATCCAAAAACGAATCGTAAAATCTAGGTTGCCGTTTAAAAAATTTGACGTCGGTGTCGCGACGCCCCAATGGATGACACCTATTGCTGAATCTCTTCGCAAATAAGACGATCCTTTGACATCATAATCATCTGCCTTCACGAAATATGGATATTCTCTCTCATTTTTCAGATATTTGACCTCGGAATTTTATATGGGACACCCTGTATATATATTGAAAAAAAGCTTATCACATAAGTATGACATCCTTGAAAATTGGCTATAATTCAAATCATCTAGAGGAACAATTCGTTCAGGCCAGTCTCTACTTCTTACACTGTAGTTTACTGGACTGACACCTATCAGAAAAAACTACTCCGCTGGCTAATACCACGATGGGCGTTGGATTATATACGACAGGTGTCAGTGCAGGAGGATTCTTCATTGAAGTTATTCCTGCATATACTGTTGGCGATACAACAGCTGCAATAGATTTTCAATTATTGGAATACACTTGCAGACCGGTTTCGGGCTGTTTGACCACACTTCAGTGCAAGGGCATTGGATTACCAACGTCCTTCGTGGTATTTGCCAAAGGAGTAGTTGTGGAATTGTGAGAATTTCGGTTGGTTACCTCATTCACAGGTTGTCCGCTTCAGTCTACTTCGAGGAATGATATTCTGAAGGAGTTCAAGTTCATTTGTGATGCTATCAGGATTTGGGTCTCTAATATTTATTCATCTGGCAAAAATCGAAAAAATACAAAAAAAAGAATTTTAGAAAAAATGGTGAAGCTGAAAAACAAATTGGTGATATCTAACTCTTAGGCGGTTACCTACATTGATTTTTAGAAACATTTGAGAACAACACAGGCTCCGATTCCTATTCAACGATTCCTAATCCTATGAGTCCATATTTTCCATTCGTCACATGAAAATTCATTCAGGATATCTAGAAGTTCCAATACATCACAATATTCACCATCTCTGGGATAGCTTATATTAATTTCAAATAGCTCCACACATGCCTTCGTAGGAAATAGTACAGCTGTCAATTAGAGCGAAAGATACGATGTCCTAGCATCATGGAACAGGGTCGTTTTGGTGTTTGCCCTATTTACAACGACACATGACCCAATTATACGATTGATATATTATGTGAACATTTAATTATTGTATGCAGTCTCGCATTAGGGCAAGGTCACTTGGAGATGTGGTATTTGATTTGGAAGAATTAGCATTGAGGAGGATGAGAAAAACTCCAGAATGCGAAAGTAGCGTGTGTGTCGTTTATATTCCAATCGAACGTGATTGTCGCTGGAAAATACTTTGGTCAATATTTATTGAATAGACTGATAAACACGTTGGTCGTTTGAATGATGAAATTGCATCAAACACTATTCAAATGATTTGTTCATATGTTCCTCGCAATATGTTTATGTATTTGATATTTATTTCCAATATTCAAAATACAACAACAAAAATATCGGTTCATGGAATTGGAACCTCTGGCATAAAATGAATCAATTGAAAACTGAAATATACAGTATGATAGTGGTTTTATGTATGTGGACTGACCTTTACCCTATGAACAGTGACAAAGGTCCTATTTCGAACAATCCTTTGTTTGATTTTATACATAGTAATCCCAGATAGAAACCAGGTAAAATTAGAAAATGTAAGGGATGCTGATTTATTAAAATATTTTCCAATTCGGTCAAAATCACCTTAGATTGTTTTGTGGAAAAGTGAGATCGTGTAGGGGTGCAATAATATAATCGAACCGCGAAACAATTCGAAAGTATATCAAATGTCTTTATCAAATAGTGCATCTCTCATACAACGAATGAATAAAACTACAAATAATAGTAAATATAAATCAGGCATTGAAGAATTTCACTAGTTCGGACTTCCATTGTCTAATATATAAAATGATTTGAAATCCCTGAAACAACTGAAAAAGAAGAATTAAAAATAAATAACTGTAAATAACAATTATATTAAGCAAAAAAAAACCTGAAATGAAATAATACTGGAATAAAATACAAGTAAAAGTAAAACAATTGAATGAAAAAATAAAAATAAAGAAATACAAAATGAAAATAAAGATAAAAATAAAAAAGGTCAAGATATTTCAAGCCAAGTTAGTTCACGACGTTTCGATTGTTAGTATCCACAATCGTCATCACCTGAAGACGATTGTGAATCGTCTAGTAAATCAAAATTGCCTAATCTTGCCAATTTGTTTGAAGTAAGCAAGCAAGTCATTATTACAGCGGGAGGGATTTGTAGTAAAAGTCACTTAAAACTATTACATTGTGTATTGACGCATTAGTAGCTGATGAAACCAACTTTAATTATGGGTTAAGGACAAGGATAATTTAGTTTATCACGCTGAAATTGTTGTAAAATTTGCAAATCATTTGAAAACATAATCAAATATCAATTAAACTCGTGTACAGAGGAAACATATCTGAATATCTAAATAAACAAATAAAAATTTATCAGACTCTTGGAAATGTAAATGTTATTTTTTTTTAAATTTGCGGATTCATCAATATGATAACCTTCTTGAGACGAACCACATATCAGGAATAATAAGAGCTATTTATAAAAAATTTAAAGATATCAGATTCTACTTTATAGAAAAGCAAACTGATTTTGAAGTAACTAAAAGACAGCTTCAGGCGAAGAAGTCTACTCAGGATAATTCTATCAGTGACCTTTGCCACCGCACTGAGCAGTGAGATCGGGCGACAACTATCGATACGCGGTTTTGGTTTTCTAGTCTCATGGATGAATATCACCTCCGTGTGCTTCAGATAATCCGGATAGTGCTGGTGTTTTATGATATCATTGATGATGCATATCAGATGTACGAGACTATTTCGCGGCATGTTACGAAGTAGAACTGCCTCAATCTCATCAATGACTGGGGCTTTGTTCTTCCCCAAGCGCTTAGTGGTAGCAATTACCTCCTCGATGTCTGTGATCCACTTGAGTCCGACACTACTCATGTCTTTATAGACATTAGATATTTCTCTGTAATGATAACAGTCGTCGGGATCAACCTGGTAAACACTGGTGGTCATGGACGTCGAGGCTCTCGAGTTTATCCCGCTACCTTTTGCTGGTGAAATCATAATTGCGCTCTTTCACCTCCGCAGCAAGTCCCAGCATTTGATTCTTTCTACGGGGTCACGTATACGCTGCAAATCTTTACGCATTCGGTGTTTTTGCTTGATGACTTCAACAACATCAAGCAGAAGAATTTTCCGATCGGCCTCACCACGATCTTTCTTGTGGAGACATCTCTAGAACGCTGTACGTTTTGGATAAATTGACCACAGTGAACATTTATCTCGTTTTTGTTGATGTTATTTTCGATAGATGTTAGTCTGTCCATGGACGCCCTAAACTTCGTCCAATCCATGCTATTGTAGTCGAACTTATGCTTTTTGGTTTAAGGACAAGCTCTGTTCAGACTAAAGAGCAACGGACAATGGTCAGAGCTCAGTTCATCCACGGTGGTCAATTTACCGTTGCGATGCAGTTCTCCTGCCACCACACACTATCAAACCGTTATCCAAACCGGTCTGCAACTGACCAAGTTGAAAAAACTGACGTACCTGGTTGTGTAGTGTATGGACGGCTTGATAGTTTTCCACAATTTACGAGTATATCTCTAGCAATGGACACAAAAAGTTCGCCTGCTACTTCCATGGTAATAATTATTATTCTGAATGAATTTGTTGACAGCTGTGGAACTATTACCACAAACAAATAGCTGAATATTGCCACAATTTATCAGTACCACTCCAAAATGGTTTTGGAGAGGTATAAATAAAATCGTGATTGCAAAACAGAACTACTGATAGTAATGGACGAATACAGAGTTTGGTAACTTGAAATCTCTTATTGACGTGACTGTTTCGAATTTCGATGTGAAATATTCATTTTCTCAATACATACGTATTTCCATTCGATGATGCCATTAGACTCATTTTGACTTCAGTATGATTGAAAATTGAATATCGTGATTATTCAATCTAGACAAGATGAGTCAACAAGATTCCCTTGGTCCATTGCTATCGGGGAAAACAATTTTTCGACTTGCTCTATTTTTTTTCGCAGTCATATCGATAATGATAACGTTTAAAAACTATTTTCCCGCATACTCGGTCATTCAGCCGGGACGCCAACCATAGTTATATTTTTCAACACCCAGTATATGAATGCGTCATTCCATTTCATATTTTTTTCAGCTCTCTAATTTCCATTGTGGCATTGCCAAGTTATTCGGGAAAAACCTATTTTGCAGACAATATTTTTTTAATTCACTACCCGCATGTCTACAGCAATTGAGTGGATTTTTTCCTAGGAATAGTTAGTCAACATCACTATGATAATTTCGGGAATTTCAACTTTCGGAAACAATATATAGGTTGCTCAGTAAAACCGGTCAAGTTTCATTAATTTTCAAACAAACATGATTCAACTTTTTCAAATGGAACACCCTGTATTTTTTCATTTGTATGAAATGTTCCAACATTTTTTATCAGAAGTATACTATACGAAAAACAGATATTTTGCAAATTATACCCAGTTCAATCAATTGTTGTAACGTAACCACAAAAAATTCATGTATTTACGTTCACTTACTCNCTTTTTACTCTGTTTTTTCATTGAATAGAGGAGCCCGAAAAATGTTCAGTCTTTTTTCAAACGATTTCTCTACACGTTCCAGCATATCCTCCGGGATTTCCCTGAAAGCTCTAGTGATTCTTCGTTTCATGTCTTCTATAGATGTTGGAGGAGTTTGGTAGACAATCTATCTGATATAGGTACCTCCACAAAAAATCCATTTTGGTCATGCCGAAGAAATCTTACATTTTTTTTTCCAGTCAGATGCCAATCAAAAAAATATGGACCGATAACTCTTTTTTCGATAATTCTATCCCAAACATTCAGTGAACAACGCTGTTAATGATTGATCTTTTCTAAGCCCCATCAGCAAAATTGAACGCGTTATTGGCAAATTCCGAGATTAATTGTTTTATGCCAGTTATGGTAACTGGGTTTTTAAAGAAGAAAGCAGTATAAATATTCTTTACGTTTTTTACCCATTTCTTTTCATTGAAACCGCTGATAACTATCAACAGATAGTATGAAAAATGCTAATGTACTAGCTATTAGTTTGAATATTCGAAAAACAAATTTGAGTAAGTGAACGTAAGAAAATACATTTTTTGTGGTTACAATTACTAAAAGTTAGTAAAGTAAAGAAAATAAACAGTTTTCAAGATTATCAAAAATGATCGTACAGTCAGTAATACATGCTAGTAGGGGAACCCACGATGCAAAATGGGGATTTACTCGAGCGTCATAGAGACATATTAGGTTGCAAAGCTTAGATGATAAGAAGAAAAAAATGTTATAAAATATATAACTTTCCATCGGTGGGGGAAGCGGCTATAGATTTCTAAATATGTAAAAAAATACTGTTGCATGGACATACTCGAGCGCGTCAGATATTGATATTATCAATGTCCTACGTATTTTAAAAAATGTTCGTATGTTAATCTGATCGTTTGCATGATACGAGTGGTAGTACGTAAGGGTTGAAAGTGAAAAGAAAAAAAAATGATTCAAACGCGTCAGATTTCCTAAGGGGGTATTAAGTGCAACAAAAAAAGCTCTCATTCAATAATCTGACGATTTCGATCTGACGCAAACACGCGGCCATTATTATAATGTGCAAAAAAAATAATAGAAACTTGAAGAGGAATATAAAGATATCACATGTGATGGCGTCATGGCAACAGAATTCAGAGTGGGGACGGAGTAAGAGAGTAATAGATAGAGAAAAAGTGAAAGAGGAATAGAAACTTGAAGAGGGAAATATAGTTATCATACAGCTGTACGCATTAAACTTCATCGACGAATTTTTGTTTTTTCGACTTGCGGAAAACATTTGATAATATATTCGTCGTTATCCTTGAATTAATTCCTTCAAAATAAAGAAAAAATAGCTACGCTCAAGAGTTTCGAAATGACGTTATTTTCTTACAACTTTGCTGCCCTTTCTTTACGTCACTCTCAAATTGTCAGATTACTGGAATATACACTTTTAAGCATGTAACTAACTTACCCTACCTCAATCTGATGTGCTCGAGAATGACTGATGATCAATTTTTTTTTACTAATCTGATCCTTTCACGGGGTTCATATTTGGTGGAGGTACTTAACCGGGTACAAGGTATCCCCCTGTATATTAATCCGCCCGAAATCCCTACTTGGGCTCTCCTATTATGCAGATATATAGATTGTAATAATTGCAATTTGAGGTCGGATAAGTTCAATGCCGCATACCTCAATATCACACTCAATGCAAAACTCATTGACCCTCAGTTGTTTGAACGCTATATTTTTACGAACAAATATGGGCACCCCACCGTGATAATGCCTTGATCTACAAAAATATGCTGCCAGACTATAACCAGGAATATTGCAAAGTTGTAAGCAACCTTGGTCAAGCCAATGTTCAGAAAAATACAGGAAATGAAAAAAATCACTTTCTTCCATGTATAGAGAAAGTTCGTCTAATTTGTTGGAAAGTTTCCGAATATTACAATGTAATATAGTCAAGAAGTTAAAGTCACTTGATTTTTGATCCATTGAAGATGTGACACTTTTACTGACAGTATCAGACCTCAGTGGCGTGGGGTTTTCTTTTCTTGAGAAAAAACTTCCTTACATGGGCACCCATAGGCCATAAATATTCATCCCAGGCTTCACCTAGGTTTTCATGATTTATGGATACAGTGAAAGTTGAGTAAAGTTCGGGAAACATCGATCTTATTTTTCAACTTTTGCTTCAGGAAAGGTTTCTTTTATATCTTGATAAAGTTCGTCTGTTGTTGTGGAAGGTTTCAATTTATAGACATGCAACAAGCATGTTCTAACAAATCCTGCAGTGGAAAAATTTTTCATTTTACCAATTATTG
The DNA here is from genome assembly GCF_000500325.1 of Leptinotarsa decemlineata. Taxonomy (NCBI): domain Eukaryota; kingdom Metazoa; phylum Arthropoda; class Insecta; order Coleoptera; family Chrysomelidae; genus Leptinotarsa; species Leptinotarsa decemlineata. Next base: position 98,056 of record NW_019290986.1, on the reverse strand, counting down.
GTTTGTTACTGCCATAGTGACCTCGTTTTGTTAGGGTCTTTTTACTCTGTTGAGTTTTATTCAAATTAATGATTTTTTGACATTCAAGATTGATTTCTACAGATGGCAAGGCAGATGCCACTTGTTCTTTAGATATCAGGTGTTGATGTTCTCCATTCATAGATGTGTGGTTGTTATTGTTTTGAATGACAATTTTTTTCCTCTATGGGATACTTTCTTCCATACATTGTTTGATGTGGTGGGTTCAGTACCAAAGTTGGTAACGACATCGCGTGGCAGAGCTAGATCACAAGTTAAAAAATACAGGGTGTTCCATTTGAAAAAGTTGAATTATGTTTTCCTGAGCACCCTATATATTGTTTGCGAAAGTTGAGGTTTCAAAAATCACCATAGTGATGTTGACTAACTATTTCTAAAAAAGTCCATTCAATTGCTGTAGACATGCGGGTGGCGAATTAAAAAAATATTGTCTGCAAAGTGAGTTTCTCTGAAATAACTTAGCAATACCGTAATGGAAATTCGAAAACAAACATTTCTCAAAGAGCTAAAAAAATATGGAATCGAATGACGTATTCATATACTGGATGTACTATTTGAAAAAATATAACTTTGGTTGGCCACGCTCGGTTGAATCACCCAATATGCGAGAAAATAATTTCAAAAGATAGTATTTCTCGATATGATGCAAAAAAATTGAACAATTCGAAAAAGTGTTTTCTCTGATAGCCATAGACCGAAGGAATCTTGTTGACTCACCCTCTACAGTTGTTTCTAATATCTGACTGCATTTTATACAATATTTTAGAAATTTCATCACTACGATATCTTCTAGCATCTGCATTATTTCATAATTTCCTCAACAATTCTGAATTATTAACGAAACCTTTTGTTTCCTTCCGCGAATACAGGAAAGAACTTTTAGCGTTCTTCATCTAGCCAACAATAATGCTCTACATAATGAAATTCTCCCAAATCCGAGAATGATGCCCAACTGAAGAAGGGTTTTTGTTTCTCTCTCAGGAACCGTAATGGGAAAACATTTCCGGCTCCCACGATTCAATCCTCAGGGACTGCCTTCGGTTTCTCTCCAGCGCGCCATTTTCGTTCCGTTATACGTTACATCAAAACACCATTTTCAACTAGAAGTTTTAAATTTTAATTCAAAAAATGCACTTCAACATTATCCCTTGGAGGACAGTTCACTCATGAAGCTTCAAAAATTTCTCAACAATATACATAAAATTGCATTTCTACAATTTGAAATCATGATTTTGTGAATTATACTTATATCCAGGTACTAGAACGACTTTATTGAATGATAAGATGATTTTATTAATGATAATGGTAAATAACATTAAAAAAAATCATTATCGTCTATCAAGTTCTGCATTCTGCTTTTGTTTATCCACAATTGCCGGAACATCAGCACATCATCGTTAGACACTATTTCAAATATCTAGAAAGGCGAAAATATATTCGCTATTTATATAAAACAATTTATCCTTTTCATGTTTTTGGAAATTCTGATTTCTCCTCTAGTGAGTTTGGTAATATTTCTACCTATTTCTTATATTCCTAAAGGAAAAATATTGAATAATTTCAAGCTGAGTAGGGTATATTCAATTTGTTCCCAATGAATAACATAAAAACATTTTTGAAATAATTACAGAAAGCAAAGACATTTCGGAATTCAACAAACATTTACACGTTGAAATCAGAAATTGGCTGTCATATGTAGGTGCTTTTTACACCTGGTGCCCAGTTTGGTATTTTTGTATTATAATTTATTGTCGAAACTCTCTCGTTCAATAAAAAATGAATTCGGTTTAAGAGAAAATCAAATTTGATTTAGAGAAAATGCACTTATTTAAAACAAGATAAAATATATGTTCAAAACAAGAGATAGGCGAATTCGAATCAACATGGAGGATTTTTCATTTCAAATTAATATACACTTGCAGAGCTCGGCAAATCTAATAATGCATGTGTGAAAAATTACGAAGCATTTATATAATTTTCGCAAAATGAGGGCAAAATTAAGAGTTGCTGTCAAAGTTTACCACTTTCTCTTCTGTACTAGTATACAATACAATACTTACTGATATAGCGGAGTTTCTTTCTTAAGCAATCCGAACACCTCAATTTTATCCAGTTATAATACTCACCCATGAAAATATCTTCCAACTGTGTAAGACCCCAGTCTTGTAAAATCTGTTCCATTATGGTAGATACAAAATAATCGGAAAATAACTGCACTACCTAGAGACACTTCCTCATTAAATTCACAACACACCAACGTCACTTTCCAACACATACTGGAGCGTGCCGAATACTGTTCTACATTGTTACTTTTTCATAATACTAAATTTAAATTATTTTCAGTAATATCTATGTTCAATTAAAACAATTTTTTCGAACTGAAATTAATGAAATACTCCTTTGAAAAAATCCTATTCATTCTGAACAAAACTCCTGTTATCTTCAGTTGATCATAATATAGTTTTGTATATAGATTCACAAAACTCTTGTTATAATCGAATTGAGTTATTTGATGGGATACAGTTTTGAATTTAAACANTCGTAAAAAAAAGTGTGATTCTCTTGTGGAACATGGCGCTGTTGGCATGAAGTAATAGTTTCTCCAATAGAGATAAAAATTTCAAAACAACCTATGATCTTCTTCGAAAGAAATACTTTTTAAAAGAATCCAATATATAGCTTTGCATTGCATTATATTTTTCTACTCATTTCTATTCACTAATTCGGTAACCAAATTTCCTTGTTTTTCAGGTTTTCAGAGCCGTTGCTAACCTTTTAGAAATCACAAACTACTCCATCACCTTCTACATATACTGCTCCTTTTCTGAAGACTTCAGAAACACTCTTTTGAGGACACTGAGACTGCGCAGTAATAGTAACGCAAGGGGGATAGTGAAAGCACCACCGCCAACTGCAACCACCACCATCACTCAACACAAGGGTGTGTGATATAAGTCCAAAAGACCGGAATGGACCCCGGTCTGAACTATATTCACAAATGGGAACTTTTCGTTTTCCGGGCTCTCAGAAATTCAGAAAATTGTTATTGTATGATGAGTATTTATAAGATGTTCACGATTCTGAAATTTCAGTGCGTAGTAGAATTCTCAAACGAGAAAATATGTCTGTCATTTTTCAATGCAAAATTGTCATATGCGACATATTATATTCGTGTTTCGAGAATTATAATACCCTCTGATCTGTTTTCGGAGAAACGCTAAGTCAAAATTTGAAAAAGTAATTCATAGCCAGATTTCAAGCATGCCCTTTTACTATAGGTAGTATCTAGCACTTTTTTTGTCATTAAGATAACGAAAAGCAGTTGAGCAGCATCTCATTAATAATTCTTGTTTATTGTGAATATGCCTCAAATGAAACCTAATAACATTAATGACAGAAATTTCATAAACTACACATCACGACTTGATCTACACAATCTTTATTTGAAAAATATATATCATCACATACAGTGTGTCCAAGATAAGGATCCTAAGCATGGGAATCTCAGTACCTGTTGGAGATACAGCTTAGGAATCATTTATATCTGAGATGTTATGCACTGTCGTTTACTGAATATATAAAAAAAAATCATAACTATCAACATGTCACTGTGACCATCTATTCATTGCTAACATGTGACAAATTTCTTTTATCCATTATAAAATATTTTCTTCTCCATATAAGTATTTTATACTTCATTGTATTAACTATTAATATATTGTAGAATTTTTTAATAATTAGCTGATGATGAACCTATACAGGGTGTTTCAAATTCGATCCTCACCATTGGAATCTCGGAAACTATGAGAGATACGAAGATGGTTAAATTAGGGCAAAGTTGCGCATTTACCTCACTAACAATATGCCGTTGAGAAAGTTCTGAAATTCCGAGTATATCCGAAGATATCCGAAAACAACAGAAATTTCGGAAAATGCTTTTAATTTTTTTCTGGCTTTATTTTTCGAACGNTAAAGTCAGAAAAAAATAAAATTGATATTGTCAAATTCTCGTTTTTCCCAAATATCTCAGCAGGCCATGAAAATTCTTCAAGTTTCTGAACGGCATGTAAATAAGCTTTAAAGAACACAACTTTTTCTTAATTTAACCTAAGCTGTATCCCCAACAGGTACTGAGATTCCCATGCTTAGGATCCTTATCTTGGACAGACTGTATATATTTGAAATAAACTTTGATAGTTTCAGTTTCTCTAGAATCCTCTTCCAAGGAGTAAAAGTCACATTTCATTTCGTCCATCTTTTGAACCCTTCCGAAATCGTTATCAAGATCACTTACTATCAATAGCAGATGATACGTGACCTAAATCATTTCTATTTTCAATAGTTAATTAAAAGGAAATATTTTGAATGAGAAAAGTGAACTTTCGAAATGAATTTTAACCATTTTTCAACTCCGATAGCAGTCTTTCCGATGGTAAATTCACCCGTTGAATTTTCTTAGATTTCTGGATAGCAAAAATAGGAGCCCGAAGAACGAAAATCTACCGCAAAAGGTAAAAAGACTATACTCATTATGTGTATACAAAACTAACTAGTCACGTCAATGGAAATGTTGAAAAGACTAATCTCCGAAAGTCCTCTGAAACACCTTTGATTTAAATGATTTTTTTCGATATCATTTGGAATTGGAAACCCTTTGAAGCGGGGTTGGATTATTTTTAGTTTCTGATAAATATGTACTTATTCAGCCAATTCCAAATTCGATGTTCTCGAATCCAATAATAAATGTAAAAGAAGTTGAAGGTCTTATTCATGAATTAAGAAATAGAAAGCGGTAGGGCTAGCTGAGATCAAATCAAAAACGTTAAAACTGATATGTAAGAAAATTGTTTTCTAGCCATCGGATCGAAAAATTCGGTCATCATACCTGTACTCAAAAAAGGGGATGCGATGTAGGCAAGTATTGTCAAATCGATTTGATAACAAACTTATCTAAATGATTTCAAAAATCACTCAATAACAAATAAAAATTATTTCAGAAGCAAAAATTGGTCTTAGAAACAATGTATGAGAAGAAGATTCAATTCCCGAATTGATAAAAACATTAACAACGGTATAAACAACAGGACATGCATGGGTATATTTACAGATTTGTCTGGATCCAGTCATCGTTTACTTCTACAAGTAGTAGAAGATATTAACTCAGAGAGAGAACTCAATCTTTTTCAAAGCAACTTATCATCAGTTCATGAAGTTGTGAGAGTAGACGATATACTCCTCAAGTAGGAAGTGATCGAGTACGGTGTTCCTCGAGGCACCGCCCTTGGTCCCAAAACTCTGTAATATTTGTTGATTGATTGTTCTCTTTCGAAAACTGAAGTGATATTGTGTCCTTGAGAAAGAAGCCGATAGGGCCTTTCGATCGAAAAAATTGGTTAAATTACAAACTTCCCACTGCCTACCTAGATAAAACTATGACACGTTATTTGAATGTAATAAATCCAACTATTACGTTCCTCCAAAATTCTGAAGTCAACATTTACAGTAAACCCTAATTTTTTCAACATTTGGAGAAATTGAAACATACCTGGGGATCTATACTGATTGTCATCTGAGACAATAATTCGCAGATTCGAATATCTATAAAGTAACTCGATTATAGGTATACAAACACGTAATGGGATTCTACGATGGGGCAGGGTAGTGAAGGCTCATCTCAAATCTTTAGAAGTTGAATATTCACATGATAATTATGACACTAACGTTAAAGTTGTTTTTGATGAAGTGAATAGTGAAATAAATAAGCGTCTAAGCAAAGCAATATATTGAATTATTGATTTTTTCCAATTAGTCATTGATATACAATGAAAGGAGAGTACAAAAACCACATAATTAAGATTGATTGAGGCGGATTCTTAAATAAACGAAAAATGTTTGACAGAATTGACCAATACTTGAGGAAAATCCGTAATGTTTTCAACATTCGATATAAAAAAACAGATTATGACATGTTGATTTTGAGTAAACTAATGAGTCGTTGATATACAGAGGGTTGGAGACAATATGGATCCCTGGGTGAATACCTGCGCTGACAATGGGTCTAATACTAATCCACTTCAATATCTGTCGAGTATCTACCTGCAATTTTATTATTCAAGGTCAAATATTCAGTTCAGTTCATCTCTAAATAACTTCTCTCTGGCTCTTTGAAATCAATGCTATTGATGCTTCTTCAATCATGACAATTTCAGCTGCTGTACGTATCTTTTGATTGTTATTGAAAATTTCAATAAAAATAAAAAAATTTCAATAAAATTTCCATCACAAAAAGCAAATATATATGGAAAAGAAGAGTTTTTTTAGCAATAGGATTGACACAGATTTTGTTGAATAAACTTGTTCTAAGGCATTATTACTGACTGTTTTGAAGAAATGTTTTCAGCATCAAGTGCTAAAATCATCAAAGCCACTAATACATCAATTTTATCTGCTACAACAACGACATCATGGAAGTTACTGACTCACTACAATTATTATTATTTCCGGTCAGTTTTTTGCTAAAGACTAATGAATATGTTTTGTTTCTTGAACATATCAATTTCGATTGTGTTCTGAGACATTCAACTCATATATTTACGATTTCTCGCTGACGCTTTGGTTCCATCATTATTGTATTCATCAAATACAACTCCACTGTCAGTTCCATAGTTGTCACGTGAATAGCTGAAACAGTGTTGTTTCAACTATTTTTTTTTATGAATATTAACGTTTTTACCAAACAACATCAACATAATACACGAACAAAAATTTGAAAAAAAATCAGCACCAAAATCTAAGCTGTTTCTGAAGACTTCCAGAGAAAAGACTTCTACTAAAAATTTTTATACATATTCAAACAAATAATAACTATTCAACAAAAAATGTTTTGATAAATTTTTTGTAGGAACAGTGTTACTGATCTTTAGAAATAGTGAGAAAAATTACTCAATTGATTACTGAAACTTTTTCATTTTAGTTGTTTACTCAATTTTTCAACATTCCACTTCGATTATTTTGGATGAATCCACTTTATTTTTGTCAGAAGCAATCAATCAGAAATACTATTCTGGGTGGGTAGATGGAAACGAAACAAGGCAGACTACTGATAGCTAATCATTAGAAAAAAACGCTCGAATCGATTTTTATTTCGTGGGTGCAATCTTCTGAACGTATTTTCACCTTTGTCACTTCCATGGCATCTAATCTTTCCAAACGAGGTATCATTCAATTCGTTTGAAGTTTGGATCGTACTTCAACGAGAGAGTGGAAATGACAGTTGAAAATGTACTTGAAATACTTTTCCTTTGGAATAAACGCCAACTACGAAAATTTTTTTTATCATTATTGATAATCCACTCTGTATAGTTTGATGTGTAATATTCTGTTTGGTTGCTTTGAAAGCAAACAATTGAGTCCCATCATGTGATTACAAAATCGTATTCAGTATAAAATACAATGTTTATTATATATATCCTGTCGATTATATATTTGTATAATTGTAATAAAATATGTTAATACAATCTAACGTGTTTCTGTCCGTGAGTTCTTTTTTCAGAACTTCATCATTTTTTGTATACAGGGTGTAACTGAAAATCAATCAATCGAAATATCAATCAAATCAATCAATCAAGATATTCTTTATTGACCAAGAATAACAATTCTCTTTTAATAAGTGTGAAACATTTGAGAAGGTGATTCCTCATCGAAAAAAAAAATAGGATCTTTCATATAAAGAAATTTCATTGGAGCATCCCTTGTTAAGACACAGCCCCTTAAAGGGGGTACATGAAATGTATATAACANCGCAGGCATGGTTGATACGACTGATGCAATCCATATTCCTAAAGTAATTCAAATGTTTTTTACCTTCATTCTTTAGATCGTAAATTGGTTTTTGGTGGTGTATTACGAATTTGAAATAGTAGGCGCCGGCAAATACCAACCGTTTTTTTCTGAAAAGTCACTAGTAACTAACCTAAAAATAGAATAATGTCACCAGGAGAAGCATTCGTTTTTGAATTAAGTTTTTTATAAGAAAAATGTTCATTATTGAAGTGAAAAGTGTCAAAGAAGAAGGAATAAGGTGTAAAGGTGATGTTCTGTTGATGCTTGTGCTCGGCAAAGCGGACTTCCAATGGCCTCTCAGTTTTACTGATATAGGATTTGCTGCACTTATAGGGTATTCGATAAATGCAATTCTTGGAATTGCAGTCCGCGTTTGGTGGCCTGGTTCTCGTGAGGCTGCTACGGATGGTGTTTCCGAATTTGATGTTGCACTTGGACCTCATTCTTCTTATCCTTTCCGACATTCCTCTGACGTAGGAATGGGCAAGCACTTGTTGTGGCGGCTTCTCCTCCTTGCGAGGCTCTTGCTGTCTTCTAGCCAAAGTCTGTTCCACCATTACTTTGGACTAACCATTCCGTTGAAGACTCTTTTTTGATGCTGCCCAGTTCCTTCTCGAGATCATACTTCGTATTACAGAGCGCGAAAGCACGATTTGAAGTCTTGATGATTTCTCTTTTGGTAGATTGTTGGTGGTTCGATTCGTGATTCAGATACTGTCCCACTTAGTGTCCGTCCTCTGAATCGTCTCAGAATGGCAATTCGTTGTGGAGTCCCTTCTCTATTGTGAAGGTTTTTGGCTCTTGATGTGCTTCTGAAAGTATCTGTATACAAAAACAGAGCTAAAACTAGTACTAGTACTAGTACTAGAACTGGTAATTTTTATCTTAAATATTATATTCGTTCTATTGTCATTTCATTTCACGTTTTATCACTTGAAATAATTGATATATCAGCTATTCTTTTCAATTTTATTCGTTATTTCATAGATTTCAAATCATTTCAGACAATGGAAGTCAGAACTAGTAAAACTAACCCCCATTTGTACTTTAAGTAGGTAAGTACTTTATAATAATGATAATAATAATAATGATGATGGTTCGTGACCATGAGAGAGCAGGAATTGGAGCATTTCTCTCTGGGGAAGCTGCCCGAGCAGCCGATAAACTCGGTATAGTTTTCGACTCTGAACCAGGTGACCACAACTCTGTCACCAAGTTGGAACCCATTCAGCAAAAAGCTCAGATAAAAGCCGCAGAGATCACCTTACTCTTGTGGAGACACAAGGATAAGCCAATGCATGAAGTCTTCTTCAATAACATTGTAGACCTTGGCTTATCAAAGCGCCTGAAGTTCGCTTTTCTCAGGTCGAGTGGGCTGAAGTCGGAAACTGAGGGGTTCATCATGGCTTGCCAGGATGGTNACTTTACATTTCTCCACATTGAGTTTCAATTTATTATTGCTACACCAATGCAACAAGAAATTCTAATTGACATTGAAGATTTACACAGTCACCTACTTCCTTAATTATTTTATATAGACACCAATAGACAATGAACTGAATTATATTCTGTGTTTCTTTCACTATTTTTGTCAAACGTTCATTATGTTACTTCTATTGACGAATGAATACATTTTCGCTTTTATTTTCTAGCCAATTTGCCATCAAGAAAAAACAACGATATTCTTCAACTATTTATTTCCAAATCTACATTGACACATTAACATCATCATTCATAATTGAATCTTCTTCCCCCGTCGAACCTGAATCCATACGCTGCCGAATTTTTGGCGTCAACCAGGGCAGGATTGCGATGTTTGTAGAAGGTCCCATGAGAGTGGGCAGCTCTTGACGATCCCGTCTCTTCTCCTCTAGGGTAAAAGGCTTCGAAAGTACCTCTTGGAGGCAGTACCGAGCTCACTTCTGGATCAGTGGGGTCGTACGCACGGGATGCAAGTATCAAGGTGAAGATCAACGATAAATAAAGGTTAATCTCCATGTTTCGCAACGTGTTGAGAAGGCTCGTGATGTGTTAGGTGTGTGCAGAACGAATAGCGAGACGGAGGTACTTTCTCCTACGCCGTATTTTTATTTGCCTCGGGTGTTTGCTATTGTACGAGAGCAAGCGTTTCTTGTTTGGAAACGGGGCCAGTGGCGAAATCGAAAGTGGTTTTACTGTTTACTGTAGTGTGGTGAAATGCAATCACAGGCTTTATAACAATGGTACAAATATAGTTATTACACCAAGAAAACGATAAACGATTGATCACAATAAGAAGTACAAATTAAATAAAATTCAAAGAAATGATGAATAGGCGGAGTTCAGCTTTGAGAGCTGCTTTTAAACCCAACCTTGATTGGTATGCATCCTTATTATTTTTTATAATATTCGGATATGTGAAAAATAGCCACAATCTTTTTGCATATGTCGTGCCCTATCTCTGTCGTATAAGAAACATGTCTTTCAACCTTTTCTTAAAGTTTCTCATTGAACTTAAGTCTGTAGGGATGGTGTTATACAACTTTGCCGCATTGTAGGAGAAACTTCGAGTAAACATCTGACACAACGTAGGAATATCTGACACAACTATTTTGTATACGCTGGAGTCGCATTACATGTAATGGGCTTGTTTCATGATTTTTAGTTCATAGTTCACTTGATAAAAATTTTAAATTGAAAAATAGTGCACTTTGTTTCATCTCTCTAAATATCGTAGTTTACCCGAATGTGGTAGGGTGGTGACGTCATTATATGAAATAACTCACTTATAAACCAATGCGCTTTCTGTTTTCTTGTGCCTTTCCGCACAATTAAAATCAGCACAATTAAATATACAATAATAAGATCGCTCAAATCCACGAATTAGGCATAAAAATGGACAATAATATTTGCCTTGATAAGTGATATAGTACAAGTTATATCTAAATATGATTCTAAATATAATTTAACGAGCTGTATTTTCAAATGGTTTTCGAATGTTCATGAACCATAATGAAATAAATCAATTATGCATTCATGCCACCCACCAAAAATAAGAAATTCAACGTTACTGGTATATTGGCCATATTGTCATCCAGTCAGTCAGTACCCTCTGTAGTGTATGCGAAAATGTGCTCTTTCTAATGTCAATGGTTTCTACACAATTTTGTATTTTTGTCAAAATAATTTCAACATGAATGTTGGAACCTAGTTTTGTTAAAGCTGACTCCGACAACCTACCAAGAATCGATTTTGAAGTGATCGATGAATTTTACTTTAAAAATTTGCAATACATTGGTATCGAAATGAAGAATGAAAAATTGAAACGGTAGGTGGTATATTTAGTAGGTCCCTTTTATTTATATGACATTCATTTCATACTTTGTATTTTATCGAAGGATGGAAAGTTTTGACTTAATTTTTATTCCAGCTCGGCCAAGGTAGTAATGGTAAAATTCAATCCGAAAATAACCTAAAAAAATATTTTTCGGAATGTAATGTAATGTAAACTAATGACACGGAATATGCAGCAAAATAGGCACCCGCCGAGACCTACCTTTCACAAAAAAAACGTCCTTCAATAACAAATTGTAACAGTTGTTTCCACACCGAGTTGACAACAATAACAACAAAAATGGCGTCTGTCAAATTGGATCATCAAATCTGTGATTGGATATTAAAAACCAATACACTTGGCAACTCTGCTCCAGGCACGATCAATTTTATTGATCCACGCGTCCAGACACGCGTCCAATTTAAATTCATAATCTACACAGTGATGAAGTGATTATATATCAGCTATAGTCTAAGCAAACGTGGATTCAATGAATTACATTATTATATGTACCAAAAGATGACTGGATTCAAAGTTTGTGATAATTCTATAAAAACGTGATAGTTATTTTTTTATACCGTCAATTGGGGTGACTGTGTCCTCTGGGGTAGCTTCGCCCAGTTTTGAAAAAATAGCTGAAAGGTCATTTGTGACGCTGCAGTCAATGAAACATACCTCTCCAATGACAACGAGATATTCTATAGTTTGTAGGTCGTCCAAATAAATGCTATCACCAATTAACTGTTTTATTTGTAACGTGTGTTATCCATAAAAATTTGAGCTCTTCAAAATGAAATCTACACAGCTTCTACGAAAACAAGGTAAGTTTCATCACTTATTATTATTATTAGTGAATGTAATGAAGAATAAAATACAACTTTTTTTACCCAAAAAATTTTAAAAACTTTTATGTCGTTCATAACACTTCTGTCGACAGTCCTATAGCAACTGTATCAGTTATTTTCGATTTTTTTGAGCAATTTTTGTACTTACTGTGGCTCTTGTAACACCCTGACGAGGTGGATTTGCCCATCTTTCATTTATAGCTTCATTATACAAAAAAACCTCTGTTGGGCGAAGTGACCCCACTTCACGAGGTGACTTTGCCCACCCATATTTTATTCTTCATTTAAGAGGGGGAATGATGTAAAAATAAGATAACTACATAAATCACATATACAAACAACCTTCCAAAGGTACAAATTTTATCTAGGATATCAAAAAATGGGTTATGTGAAAGTTATCGAGTTAAATTTCAAAATTGGGCAATGTCACCCCAATTGACCGGTACTCTAATCACAAGCACATCCTTAGCAATAAGCTACATGAATTGCATTCACAAACTTTTTTTTAAACAAACATGTTAACCTGAATACAAATCAACAGAAAACTCATTATCATAGATAATGTCACCGGTAGAAGTGACAAGGTGAATCGGTAAAATCCAGCAGCTGAAACAGCCGGTATATCTTCACTACTCATGTAGACCAAGAACAGTATTTCGTCTTTCAATTCTCCTTTTCTCAAGTTCCTCTGTAACTTGAAGAAAGCATCAGGAATTTTGTTAGCGTTCTTATAGACCCCATCACATGCTAATACTATCAAGCAGATGAAAACCTAAAAATAGAAATGAAGTTATATTTTTTCTCAAATATGTATACATATAAGTTCATCAGTTCCGGTGAGTTTGCAGTTACCTTGGAGGTGAGCACCTCAGTTTTAATCAAAATCGGTACCTATAATAATAATAATAATAGGTCTTTATTTCCCACACATACAATACAATTAGTAACAGGGTAGATATACATTTGGGAAATCGCCGGAGATAAGATGATATCATGTACTACAGTGCATGATATATCTGTTATTAACCTCAAGCGGTATAAGATTAAATACATAATTGCTTTTTCTGGCCAGTCCACCGGACATTTCATATTATGGAATTATAGATAAGTGAGACTTGATACGAAAAAGACCGTCTGAATATGTCAGATGAGAGGGTGAAGTAACAGTTCCTTTGTACCTAATGTGGACATCTTCTCGGAATGAGATTTTACGCAGTAGATAAGGGGGACTTTTATTCGTAATTACTTCATGGTATATACAGGCTGAGTGAAGCTTGCGCCTGTTCTGCATGTTCAGCCACTTAAGTTCATTCAGTTTATGAGATATGTGATTTCGACATGAGTTCTGCATAATTTGTATTCGTCGTTTGTCTTCGTGGTCTAAACATGGCCCATAAACCGATGAGCAGTAGTTGAACCTTGAAAGCACCAATGAATCACAAAGTATCGCTTTCACATTTCTGCTTAAGTAATGTCGATTACCATATATAAGTTTCAAATTCATGAATGCTAAACGACGATAATTTTTCACATGTGTTTTAAATCGTAAATCATCGTTGAAGATCAGTCCCAAGTTTCTTGCTGTTTCAACAGGTGTTATATCACTGTTTGCTACGTTTAATCTTATGGAATTTTCGAGTAAGTGTCTATGAGTACGTGGAACAATATGACCGTGGTATTTTCAGTGTTCACTTTCAATGAATGTTTTTGCGAAAGATTAATGGGAGAGGAAATATCTTCATTTATTTTTTCAATAGCGACAATAACGTCTGAGGGTAGAAAGGAATAATTCAAGTGCGGATCATCTGCATACTCGTGGGTTACTGTGGTCTAAACGCTAAAAATGCATCAGCGAAAAATTTTTAGACTGCGTTAATTCGATAAATATCGCAATGTAAGGTGAGTATTTTTGGCTTTAGAGCAATAACTCCTCAGTTATTGGGTCACATCTCCATGATCTCAGTCAAATGGTAAAACAGTAGAAGAATTTTTTCAAGTCAACACACAAGCCCTACAGGAAAATCCTTAAGGCACTCTAAGAGCGGAGCCTGTGCGAAAGTAGCGATTCATATTGGATTTGAATCGCTGGAGATTAAATTCATTGGGAAAAACGTTCTCAGGGAGTTAATTCCACATAAACGCAGTTTTCCAAAGAGTTCTTAAACAATGAAGTGTGAGGTGAACTTAGTTGAACCTGAAAACGATAAGCAGCCACAGTCCGTCGCGTATTTCTGATGTGGAATCAAATGTGCTAAGTCACTTGAACACCTCCCGTGAAAGTATCTATGAAAGAGAGATAAGTCTCCAACTTTTCTTCGATGTTCCAGACTATCAAGTCTGCAAGCGATATTCGTGTCTCCAATCAACCGAATGGCTTTTTTCTGGATGGAATCTAGCAGCTTCAGGGTATGCTTATAGGAGCGGAGTTCAATACATAAGAACAATACTACGAAGAAGGTCTGATCTGAGCTTTTTAAAGCATCAAAAGTTGTTGAGGTGTGCACAGTTTTCTGGTATGAAGTTTTTGAGGAGCAGCCTTGACAATTCCAGCGACATGATTGTGCCAAGACATATTGGTGTCCATTTGAACCCCGAACAAATTCATCGAAGCAGAAGGCGGAATTGTTTGTGTTGACATTATTATATCCAGTTTGTAGACATTGATCGTTTTGGAGGAAACTGATGCCTGGGTTTTCGTGGGGTTGAAATGAACCTGGTTACTTTCACTTCAACTCGAAATCACCTCTAGATCCTCATTAAGATATGCAACCTCTTGCTGCAAGTGAAGATGTGCATCCGCAGCCGATGTCCTGGAATCCAAATGGAATGATGAGACAAGGCTGCTGTCGTCAACAAGGCAATATATTATGTTCTTGTTTTTTTTCAATATATCGTTGAAATACAATAAAATTTATAATCTGAGTGAGTCCGCTGCTTATTGCAGAAGCCTCAGCTTCGCGACCTTGTTCGTCGTTGATATTTGAAAGTTTGAGCCATTCGATATTTCCGAATATGGAAATTTCGGCACTGGGATGATTGATTTGTAGAAGGTCAATGATGTTTGTAAGTACCTAAAGAGAAGAGTGTCCTATATTGTGTATCGCTTGGTGGCCAACGAAGGCAGCATATAAATTCAGTGATATTTTGTGATATTATTTTAAGCCACATAACATCAAAGTTTCGGGGTTCCAGCATTTCCTCTCGTTGACAGGAGAGATCGCTTCGGATGAAAAGTTACGTCTGAATCGAGAGTGGAAATCATAGCCAGGGGTTTTTTGAAGCACTGACTTTGGTTTCTGTGGGTGCAAGAATATTATGACTATCTATTTGTTTGCAGGGGTTGGTGCATTGAGTTTTTATTTGGGGTGAGTCCTCTGATGTTGCAGAAATCGATTTTGAAGTTGCTAGTGGGCCTCTTAGCAACTGCAGTTACCATGGTATCCCCTGTGGATTGATGTTAGAAGGACCCTGCTCATTTTTAGAAATAGTGGTTTACGAAAACTTCTGCAGTATGATGCCCTCAAATCACCCCCACCTGGAGATTCGATTGGGGAGCTCTTTTACCACCAGAGAATTTTGACCCTAGAAACGCCATCATACAGTTTTTTATATTCCCTTGAAGCCGGAAACGGCCGGCACATCAATGAAACGTTAGCCCTGAAGCAACTTCACGCTGCCTAAGCCGTTGCAATTGTATCTCACCAGGCGATGCCGGGCGGGACTGGCATCAATGAGTATAGAAATAAACTTCGGAGTACCACAAGGATCGGTTTCATTTTCATCATATTTCGCAATACATCAACGACTTGGTGAATATTTGATAACTCAACACTTTCAACTACCGATGCCACAATACATATTGTGGAATAGCAGAAGTGTGTAGGGGAAGGTGGGAGAATTGGGAACACTAAACTTAAATGGCAAAAAAGTAACTTTTTTTATTTCAAAATAATCAACTTTTATCAAAACATGAACATTACTCATCTATCTGTTTATAACTGACAAAAAATCGCTTAATAATCAACTTTCTATTAGACATATCAATGAAAACAAAAAACCTTGCCGTTCCTTTTTGCCCGAAACCCCATGGGGTGATTGAGATCAGCTCGCGGGGCAAATGAGACCGGTATGGGGTGAATATACGTGGCGCAGGAAACAGTTAAAATGAAATTATAATTACACTCCGCGACACAAATCACACACTTAACCTTTGCTGGTCTCGCCCGTAATGCTTTGTTTGTGTGTCCAAAGCTTACAAATGGAGCACATTATCCAGTCTGCTTCTGTCGGTGGGGACTTATATTTCTCATTGCACATTATGCAAAAAAACTCCTCACCGTTTTCATTTCCTCCTAAAATTTTCTTTAAATTTTTAACTCCTTTACCACCTTTGGCTGAGACTTTCTTCTGTACTTGCTTTCTTTCTTTCTCGTACTTTCTCGTATTTTGTCTTGTTAGTTTTTCTTCTAACTGAGTCTGAGTCTGAGCATGTTTCTTATTCTGTCGCCTAGAAGTTGTGCATGTTTGAAGTATAACGGGCACGTTAGTAACTTCAGTGAGTGGTACAGGAGTGGATGGAACAGGTGGAGTGCTGACAGTGGTAACACTCATATCGTTGTCATTTTCAGGAATTGAAGTGATGTTGGCATCATGTGAATGTGATATTTGCATTGGTGGTGTCACCGCTTGCTTGAGTCTGACTGGTGTCGGCTTGGTCATACAGTGAGCATTCAAAGCTATCCTTAAATTTGTCAGGGTCGATAGGACAAATTCCAGCAGCTCTGCAACCATCCATAGCCTTGCTTATGTTAGCTGTTTTGTTGAAGGCCTTAGTGAAAAGTTCTCCAACCTCGTATTGGCCTTTTCTTTTCCCAGGATTGTTGGCCATGTAGAGCTCACATTCTTTATTGTAAGCCATTTTCAGTGAACTGAAGATTGTAAGATCCAATGGCTGCATTTTGTGCAGATACGTGGGGTGGTAAAGAAAGAACGTGCAAACCGTGTTCTCGGTAAAGTTCGTATGCTCCTAGACTGATATGACTTTCATGATTGTCGAGAATTAATAGCACTGGGTCTTCTTTGGTAGGTTTGGCAAAAGAAATAAAGTGTCGCAAGTAGTCGATAAATATTGACTCATTGATCCAGCCAGAATCAGAAACCGTTGCGACCATGTCCCTATTACAGCCTTTAACTAGCAGTTCGTTCATTCTTTTTCTTTTAAATATAAACATGTTGGGATATATATCCCACTCTAGCGCTAACAGCGCACACTACTGTTGTGGTGACACCATGTTCTCCGCTTGTTGCTTTTCCTATTTGTTTTACACCTTTTGGGGCCAAAATCTTGTAGTTTTTTTGAGCAGTGCTTATTCCGATCTCGTTACTGAAACGGGAAAGGCTGAAGATCGATGCAACCTCTGTTTTTCATCTTAGGCCATCATCTCATTATTTATATTATACTAGTACTACGTTGGTGTATCGCTGCTGTTCCAATGGTTTGACAGAATCATAATCAACGAACTTAGGCGTGCGCAGCGTTATGGAACAGTGCTTTCAAAAAATTGTTCTACAGCGCCATCTAGTGTCGAGTTACAGAAAAATGGATAGCCCAAAAACCTTTTCGAAATGTATTTATCGCCTATTTATCGTATATGGATTTTAGCAAGCGTTAATCAGAGAACCTCCTGCAGCGATTTATACAAACATTTGAAAATTCTAACTTTTCCAAATGTTTTCATTTTTGAAATGTGTGTATTCATTCATACCATTAGGTCGAAATATGATCGCATTTCATCTTATCATACTGTAAATACAAGATATGCAATGATTTTTACATAAATCCCGTCAAATATAATATAACCGCTAACTCACCTTCTTACTTGGGGTAAAACTTTATAACAAACTGCCCGACTCATTGAAAACTACCGACAGAATTCAGGTTTTCAAAACCACCCTTAAAATGTTTTTATCAGAACATAATTTTTATACCATAGATGAATTTCTCAATCTTCCGTAATTTTATTTCTCCATCAAATCAATTAAATGAAGCTGAATAAAGTGGATATGTTTTGTGTGCATATGACAATCTTCCATGTATGTTTGGTTTGATTTTACTCTAAGTATTATTTTATGTATATGTACAAAATATCATTTGATCTATTCTATAACTTTGTAAGTTCTACAGGATTATTAGAGTGATTTGATTTGATTTGACTCATATGAGGTTATTTCAAAAGTTTCGTCTTTTTTAATATCATGAGTTTTTGTAGATTCATATCTCAATAAATACTTATTTTACTGGGTCGTGGTATATACCTATCGCTGGAGAATTTTGTACAGTAAAATTTGTTTCAAATTGTAATATTTTGCCTTTATATGATGTCGTTAAGCGATTTTCAGCAAATTTTTTTCTACTAAATTAAATTGAACCAAAGCGCTGCCGAAACAGCCCCGAAGAATCCACCAGGCATTTGGCAATGACAATGTTAATGAATACACTGTTCAACGTTGATTTGCTAAATTTCGTTTCGGAAATTTTAGCCTCAAAGATGAGCCTCGAAGTAATTGACCTTCAGTAATCCAGGACGCGGATTTGAGGACCCTGGTGGAGACTGGCCCATTACAAGCAATGAGTGGGATGGCGGAAGAACTGGGCGTCAGCTCCCATGCGGTTTTTGATGGTTTAAAACGTATTTGAAAGGTCAGAAAGCTCTAAAAGTAGATATTCCACGATTTGAATGATCAACAGAAATTGTCACGTTTCGAGGTATGTTCTTCTTTGCTTTTGCGCAACCAAAACGACCTTTTTTGAAGAATCGGATCGTCAAGTGTGATGAAAAATGGATCCTCTACGACAACCTAAGAGGTTTCGGACTGAAGTTAGACACCGATGAGCCACCCAAGTGAAAAAATCGACGAAATGTACCGGAAATCACGTCTACCGTAGCCGGTACTGGTCAACAGAAGAGGAACGAATTCGCTCCACGACAACGCCTGTCCGCAACGTTAAACGAGTTGAGCGTCGACGTTCTGCTTCACCCACCTTATTTTTTAGACCTTCCGCCAATCAACTACCATTATTACAAGCACTTCGATGACTTTCTTACCGTTAGAACCTTCGCCAATTAGGACCAGGCCAAACTTATATTGTATCTACAATTACCACCGTGTGAGCTCTCAATGTAAATTGAAATGTCTATTGGAATGGATACTCATTGTTACTGAAGTTATCAGGGTACTGAGTACTATACTTCAAGTACTTCTCAGTACTGCGGTCATAGATACCTACTTATGATTTGTTAAAAGTTTTCTAGAACTGTTCAACCTCTTTCAACCCCTTTCTTCATTCAGTCCTCATTCATTTCCATTCAAAATACTTATTCACAATACTCACCGTAAGCAAAACCATCATCGTAATATCCCCCATTTCATTTCGTAGTACGAATTCATTCTTTTCCATTAAAATCAAAATGGAGTTGATGTCCAAGAGAATCACCAAAGACGCATAGGTCAAGAGGAAAAACAACGGCCATCCAAAAATAATATTGAAATTCACCACAATGTCGCAATACGACCCAAATACGGTTGCCATTTCTCTCAAATGGTTGGCTATTCTCATTTCAGAAGTACCACTGCAGAGAACCAGCTTGGTTTCATTCTCTATGTTTCTATGAAGATCGTCGAAAATGTCTGCCAAAATTCTTACTGAACAGATTACAAATAAAGCAGTGATCATCTTCAGATATAGATGGACACGTACGTAGCAAATCATCATCCAGTCTAGCAGTCCAATGTTTTTCTGTGCGATGAAATAACACTCCACGACAAAGAAGGCGATGAGAATCATATGTATCAAAACTGATATGACTAGAATCACGTTGCTTCTTTTTTTGCCATTTGTTTCTCCAAAACGTTCTACAACTTCTAATAAGTTTTTCCAGCGTTCTTGCCGGTACAGTGTGATCAGAATGTACGAAATGCTTGTTAAGGATCCCGCAGCATTTCTCAAGCGGTACAGCATCAGGAAAAATTTGGTCCTATTGAGGTCTTCAGTTAGATACGAATACACTAAAAATGATGTGAAAATAAACAAGTGACACATAGCTATCAGTCGATAACACTTGTTTCCTTTTTCTGCAAAATGAGGTGCCATACCCAAATAGGTGGCATAATGATATATTTTCATGAATATTTCGTAATATGTGTTGATGTTCATGATTGGATCGACAAAACTGAAATATTTTTCCAGTCGAAGGATTCGAAAAATGAAATACATTTAGGTATTTATTTGCTACCGACATAACGATCTAGATTGGAAGGATGATAACGATTGACATTTGTCATTATCGTCAACTAACGAGTTTTTCATGAATTATTAAAAACAAAATGAAAAGTTTTTTTCTCTTGAGCAAATACATTATAATTTTGAGAAATATGTTGAACTGAGAATACCGAATATTATTTGGGTTATTAGTATTAATAATTCCTGGTATAATGGGTTTCCAATAATTGGAAGATTTGAATATGAAGTGCAAATGATTAAATTAATTATATATAAGACAAAGTTGAATAGTTACACCACTTATAACTCAAAGAAAGCTGGACCAATTTTTATGATTTTTGTGTTTTTGGATTTGTCTTCGTCGGGAATAGGATAATAAGAATTATTATCCATAATATAAATCTTATTGTGACGATATTATCTTTAACAATGCCGTGACCGGCATCTGATGTTTCCTGACAAAGCCGTAAGGCAATTAGGATTCGAAACAACAAATACTTCCCTAGAACCACTTTCAATTTATACTTATGTGTTGTAAAATTGTTCAATGTCATTTGATAATTAATTATATATAGAGTTTAGCTTCCCAAATTTCTGCTATCGCAGTTGTCGGTTGATAAGTCAAACCACCAACACTGACATAAAAACTTGGCAAGTTGACTTGGGTGTGGCACCAAAATAAGTGGTTTCACTTATGTCACGTTTACGCAGTTATTTCTATTAAGTACCTACTTTTCTTGGTTATTCACATTTTGTCTTCAATCGAGGACCGCCTGCTCGGTACTGACGATGCCCAATAGGCTAAAACAACTGTCTACCGGTGGCTCTTAAGTTGAAATCAATATGGGAATGATCAGAATAGTACCTATACATTTCAGATTTCCATGACAATATAAATGACTGCCGTATACATCACTATGCAGATAATCCTCAATTTTACTACTCATTCAGTATAAATAACTCAAGAAAATGTTCATAAAGTCAATCAGGAGCTTGACAAGCTTTCGCAAATGCAGCCGCTCACAATCTGAAACTGAACACGAGTAGATCCCAATTTCTACTGATGGGTACGAAACGCAAAAGGACTCAAATTGAAGGTCTCATCGATGTACGACTTGGTGATGATACACTCTCAATAGTGAACGAAAGCAAAAACCCAGTACTGTGGTTTTACTCCGACCTCAGATTCCACAATCATGCTGGTGTAATTTGTCAGAACTCCTATAGTATTTGAAAGGGTTATATTTTTAGTAGTGAATAATTTTTAGAAAACATAGTTTTTGGCTTTCTACTCCTCCATTATGATACAGAAAAATGTGGGAATCTTTCAAAGAAAGAAAGGAAGTAATCAATTTTAAAAGAAGTAACTATATACATAGATGTGTGGACATGCAAAAAAGTAACTTTCAGACACAAACTGAAAGAAAGTCCTCCTGAAACAGCTACTTTCATATAAACATTGAATTACACGTAAGAAAAATTCTTTCCAAACAAATAATTTTATATGAACACTGAATTATACAGAAAACACTCTTTTCTACTCAGTTTGTATTCCAAACAAAAATGATCCGATAAGCCATAGCATCAAGTTTGGCCAGCAAACCCTCATGCCACACACGGTCAAAAGTCTTAGAAATATCAAGCGCAGCAGCTTTTGAATCTCCATGTTTCTCGATTGGGTTATTCCAAATATGGGTGACATACGATAGGAGGTCAGCTGTTGATCTTTGTTTCCGGAAGCCATATTGATAATCGCTCAAGATGTTGAATGAGCCTTTCAAATATTTGAGGCTATGGTGGTTTACGATTTTCTCCATGATTTTTGATATCACTGATAGCAAAGCGACTGGTTTATAGTTATTTTGGAGATTTTTCTTGCTCTTTTTTGGGAATAGGCTGAACGCGAGCAATCTTCCAACAAGAAGGAAAACCCCCTTTCTTGAAAGACAGGTTGAAATGTTTACAAAACACTGGTGTGAGTCTTTTCACAGAAATTATAAAAACTATTCCAAAATATGTTCGAAGACATTTCCAGTAACTTCCAGACATTTATCAACCCTCTTCACAATTTTGTAAAATTCATCAATGTTTTTTAGTGGATTGGTTGAAATATGAAGGTTACCTAACAGTGATAATTCAGTGGTGATGCTATCGTGCCAGTTTTCATCGACAAGCATTTTAATCTGACATATATATTATATAACAAATAAATTCACTATATATTTTGTTTATTTCATAGGACTACAGAAAAGTCCGCGATAGCCCATGTCTATCTTTTGAGAATGGTGAGAATTGGAATTGATATTGGTAAAGAAAGCTTCTGACTCTCTAGTCTCTACCTTTGTACAAAAAATGTGGGAAACTTTCAGAAGAATGAAGGAAACAATGAATTCCAAATTGAACTGTTCATAAAAATTGTGGAGATCATGAATCACTCCCAGATAAACTACAGATACAACTGATTTTATATAAACATTGAATTAAATGAAAGAAAAAATACTTTGGAAACAACGTTTAAGTGAAAATTGAATTATACAAAAATTACTAATTACTTTTTACTGGGAACATGCATTATGGAATTGAATCATATATGATTCACAGGAACGATACATAATATAGTATATGAAAAAAATGAAATTTCACCCACTTGGAACACTGTCATCATCATCTCCAAAATCTGACATGACATTACGACTTTATGTCACGGTATGAAATATTTGTTGTCACTAGGGTTAATTTTTCAGTTACACAAGTCTATGCAAGTTTCTGAAATTTTGATTGATATAATATGGAACACGATTATATTTAAAAAGTTAGGAAACTGAAATATCTAAATTTCATGAGGAAAATAAAATTTCTATTGGCAACTCTGCTCTTTCTTATGAGCCTTGAATGTCAATAGTAATATTAAATAGGCAATGTCAAATGTCATATAATTTTTGGAAATTTGTTGATTTTTAGTTTAGAATAAGAAATATATAAATTGCAAAATTAATGAAAACTCTACATTTGGAGAAAAGGAATAACAAACTTTATCGAACTGTTTCATTCCAGTAGTGCACGGATTCCGATTTATTTTTACAACTATTATGCCATGTATGAATCAATAAACCCAGCCAGATGACGAAAGCTATGGATATTTTAGTCATATACTCCTTAATTTTATGTCTTTGTCCTATTTTGGGCTGGGCAAGAATACATAATTTGGATATAACGGTAATTCTTTTTATACTATTTTTACAGTGTTTTTTTGAATTTCAATATGCAGAAAATTAACCTAACTAGACCAGGGCCTCAAGTCAGCTCCAGTTGATTTCACTACCTGTGATGTTCCTGATATCATTATATATTAATTTATTTGTGAAAATATCTAAGACAGAATGAAATAGTGCCTCTTTATGCAAGTCGTTAGCCTTAATGTTTACTGAAACTCTCAGTATCATTTCTAATTTTGACTACTCATACCACAAGAGAATAATAATATATGATAGAGTTATCCGATAATTGATAAAAATCTGTAACGTTCAAGTATCACTATTGTGAGATTTTCACTGGACAGTTTACAATACCTTTCTCAAGCGTTTTTATATGACATAAATACCTAATATTCTCTAAAGCCGAACAAAATCATTTCTCAGCCTCCATGTGTGAATATGTGACTGATGCTTTTTTCTGTCTTTCATGGTTCAACTGCAATCAATCCAAAATATAAACTTTCAAATCATAATAAAAATCTGACACATTTATATAATAGAATATAATTTATACATCTGGAAATGTATGTAAAGCAGTAAAAACACATTGACATCACCCAAATTCATCAGACTAATCAGAAACAAGGCAATAATAGTTGAAATGCATTAAAAAATAGTTTAAAAATGAAAATTCATGTGTACTATAAAGGCATGTTAAACTAGAAATAGCATTGATGTATAGAGCACAAAATTATCTATCAATCAGTAGGTATATACCACTACACAGTAGAATTAAAATATATTGGGATATTGAGCTACAAAAACACATGACATTAAAATTAACAGAACATTCAAAACAACTTATAGTGGTTCTTTCAATGTGTTTCATATATTTTTGACAACGTTTAAATCTGTTTTGACACACTTTATATTTTCAGAATGATGCTAGGAGATACTTTGCTCTCAGTTCTTTCGGATTCTATTCCGGAGGTTACTTAGAGGTGGAATTGATCAATTTCAGAGCTAACCCTGAAAACGATTCATCAGTGGTAAGAAATAATCTTGTAGATTCTATAGCATTTGTTGATAACTCAACTAAGTGAAAATAAATGCTAATATCCAAATGTTAGATACATTTACTTGTACGTTTCTCGAACTTTTCCATTGCATTATCAATAACAAAGAAATTAAGTTTGGTTTCAGTCTGGATAAAACCATAAATGATGGTATGAACCCTTACTTGGAAGGTCACCAAGATCACTGCATTCTTCAAGATCCTGTTGAAAAACGTGATGACGAAATCGTTGTCATTTTCAAGCTAGATCTCAAAAATGAGAAGTAAGTATATTATATTTTTACAGTTATTTTACACACATCAGAACTACTTTTTTTGATATATATTATGGTAGATATCTATGAATATACTTCATGTCCTGATGATACCAACTTGGTGGGTAAAATGTGTTAGGAAAACTAACGGAGTGTTGTCATAATATGTATTCAATAACAGAATTCTAGTATTATATTTTGAATTTGCAGGTTGCGAATTGACTGCAGTGAACCGAAGAGTGTTCATATTTATGAGAACAAAGATGATATGGCCAAATCAGCTATTGGTACATGTAAAAATTTGAATTTTGACATAAAATCACTGAAGCGCAATGGACCAACTTATTACAATACCTCTGTAAGTATGTTATTCTGCTATAAGATCTGTTTGGATTTTTTTAATATTACTTGATTGATTTTGAACATATTTTAAAACACTTCGTAAGATTTTCACAAAACAGTTTACAAAACCATAATACATGTTGTCTTAAAATTTCCATGTTATAACATTTTGGGTCTATTGTATCCAAGATCATTCCAAAAGAAATATTTCAAACCTTTGGCTTGCAAATGTTATTAGAGTTTTTTTATATAGTGTCATCTCCAAAGTATGCACCATGTGGGAAACTTATTTATTAAAGGTTTTTCGACAAAATGTTATTCCTGATAAAAGTTTGTGCATCCCCTGAAACTAAACATGCACCAACAAAATACAGTAAATCATACGTAATATACGAGGAGCCTCCAAATATTTTATTTTGAGACAAGAGTAAAGTTCTCTTATTTTGAAAAATTTCGGGAAATGTTATTTAGAAAAGTTAATCATCATTGAAAAATACATCTAGATATGAAGTCATGGCCATTCAAGTGGAGTTTTATTTTTTTATCCATTTTTTAAAAATGGGGACTACGAAAAAAAAAATTCTGAAACCATAAATAGACAGCATCCTGTATAAGACGAATTATTTCAAAAGTCTGCAATATTACAAATCACACAACTATGATGTTAACCACAGTCAATTTTTTCGAAGAGTAAAATAATTTTCAAAGTTTTTGGTGCAGTTATTTTTATTTTTTGTCAACACCAAAAATTACTTAAAATTATACAGTATTGTAACAAGAACCTAATATTCAATATTATCAAATCACAAAACATCGAAATAAAATAGGTATTTTGGAACATACTCATTGATTTTCTGGAGATTATTTTGGAGAATTATTTTGGACAAGAAAATCTCTCAAGTATGAAGCAATCCAATTATTTACCACATCTCTAACTCCAATATGGTACAATTTATCAAGTAAGAGTGTATGTACGATTGTTTCAAATGCCCTACTGAAATCAAAGTATAGGGTTATCAGGCGTTCTTTCCCATTTAATGCAGCGTAGGTATTCATACACAAGTCTGCAATTGCTGTAGTTGTGGATTCATTACTTCTAAATCCATTTTCATAACTTAATAGGAGCTTCTGGCTTTCTAAAAATGAATTAAACTGGATATTAAATGAGGCATCAAAAATTTTTGCGAAATGTGTCTAAAGACATACATTTCGATAGTTTGTTATATCCTTCCTGCATCCTTTATTTTTGTAAATCGGGATTGACTTTGATGTTTTCAACATTTCTGGGTAGATTCCTGCCTTGAAAGATTCATTTATAATATATGACAATGGTGTACTTATTATTTCTTTGACATATTTCATAGTTTTCCCAGAAATTCCATCTATGCCTTGAGCTTCTTTACGTGTGGTTTTCATAATATAGTCTTCAATGTCTTTGGGTGTTGTTACTTGTTTATAATTCAGATAAAACAGTGGTTATTCAATTTTGTAATTGTCAAGAAATTCTTTACCCACTATATATTGATGTGGATAATCATCCAATTCCATTGTCGAAAATTACCAAGTTTTTGTGTGTTGAGATTGATACAAACCTCAACTTCAAAGCATATTGCGATTGATCCATACTAAAATTGCATGCTTCAGCATTTAAGCTACAAAATATTGGCTATTCATGTCGATTTCCTTCAACAGACGCCACTCATACAATTAACACTGCAAAAAAATCATGTCAAGTTCCGCTAGCTCGAGGGAGGATTGTTGTGAAAGATCTTAATGTTGCAGGTCCTTTTAATGTTTTACCAGCTGAAATGAAAATGCAAAACATCAGAGGGGTTATAATTTACCATTAAGTTTAAGTGACTATTCCTAATACAATCATCTATAAAATTATCAAACAGGAAAATAGATAATTTGATTTAATTTGACTTGAATACGTTATAGATTTGAGCAATGTCGGAGGACAGTGGGACGCGCATGGGGTCTTTCACCCCGTGTGGTCACCTGGATCTACACTGCAATAATAAGACCTATGTTAACGTATGGAGCTATTGCATGGGGACCGAAAGTTCTACAAGCAACGGCCATCCAAAAATTATACCTAATACAGCGAATGGCTTGTTTAAACATCACAGGAGCCATGCGAACAACACCAACCGCAGTGATGGAATTAATCATGGGCCTGACCCCTCTTGATCTGTACGTTAAGGAGGTTGCCTTGATGGCCATGGTACGATTGCGCACGGCTGGTGTAAACCTCGAAGTAGGAATGAGTCAATTGAACCCAGGTTTGTGTTTAATAAACCCTACAAAATACAAATAAAGCAGAACACAGAGTCAGATGCTACAAATGCAATAAGGATTTATAGAGACGGCTCAAAGACTAAAGAAGGCTCAGGATGTGGAGTGTACTCCAGATCACTAAGCCTAAGAATTAAGTGAGGAAGAAATACCAGCGTGGTCCAAAGAGAACTGGCTGGTATCTCAATCGCCACAAAATAATTAACCAAAAAAGGAATTTCTGGCAAATACATAACAATCTGCACTGACAGCAGACAAGCCCTATTAGCCTTGAACAGACAACGTATAACCTCAGGGCTAGTACTAGAGTGTCACCAAGATTTAGCCAAAGCCTCGGTAGAGAATAACATTATCCTGAGGTGGGTTAAAGGTCACGACAGGAGTAAAGGTAATCGCATTGCCGACTTTTTAGCCAAGGAAGCGGCTGGACTAAGAATTTTAGGACCCAGTGGCACAAACGGCCTGATGACTTCGACAATTGCGGAACTAGTCAAATGTTACACCCGTGCTCAATCATTAAAGAGATGGGACGAAAGCAAAGGATGTAATCTTGCGAGGATCACCTTGGGTGACCCTGGGAAGCTGGCGCCGAAGAAATATTTGGCAATGACCAGGAAAAATCTATGCCTAACAGTAGGATTTCTGACTGGTCACTGTCAACTAAGGAAACACCTCCATAATATGGGGCTGGTGAACACACCTCTATGCAGGATGTGTGAATAGGAAGATGAGACTGTCAGGCATGTCCTGTGCGAGTGCCCGGAGTTATCGTCAATAAGAGAGTGTGTGTTCGGCGAGTCTTGGCCTACACCTGCCGATATGAAGGAGATGTCTCCCAGTGACCTGTCCACCTTCCTGGAAAGGACAGGATGGACGATGACCTAGGAGGACAACTCTTTGGGATACAGATACGTTATAGATTTTCATCAAGTATTGCTCCGATCTACCAAATATTTTTCGTTAATTTAAGAACCTGCCTCAATTATAATTATATGTGCTAACAAGGACTACATTAGTGTAAATAATTCTGACTTCAGTCATGTATATAAAATTTTCTCTTCTGCTTACAAAATTAACTGGTATATCAGTCTTCTCAACTTGTTAGAGTGAGTTCTGTTGAAAATATGTATTTGATATACGTTTATGTAAGTTTCTGAGTAATGTGTTTATTTTTCAGTTTGTTATGGCCGTTAAAACTTTGCAAGAAGAGGGCCTCTACAATCTTTTCTTTCACAGCTGTCCAAACTACAATGCAAATACAGAAACATTCGTTGACTTCACTATCAAGATAATTGAGCAGAACCCCACTAGCTATCTCTCTGCTGGTGATATGCCCCTACCAGCCCTTTACTGCATGATGTCCATATTATTCTTATTATCCGGCATGTTCTGGGTGTTTCTCCTTCGACAGTCCAAGCACCCAGTTTTCAAAATCCACTACATGATGGCCGTGCTGGTGTTTTTGAAAGCTGTTTCACTAGCCTTCCACGGTGTCAACTACCACTACATAGAAAGACTTGGAGTGCATCTAGCGACGTGGGCCATATTGTTTTACATAGCGCATTTGCTGAAGGGGGCTCTGCTGTTTGTTATTCTCGTTTTGGTCGGTACTGGATGGACTTTCATCAAGCACGTGTTAACACAGAGGGACAAGAAACTTTTCATGGCGGTAATTCCACTACAAGTTCTCGCCAACATGGCGGAAATAATCCTCGAGGAAAGCGAAGAGGGTGCGAGGGAATATCTAGCGTGGAAGAATTTTGTTATTCTCGTCGACTTGCTCTGTTGTGGTTGCATAATGTTTCCCGTGGTCTGGTCCATAAGGCACTTGCAGGAGGCATCCCAGACAGATGGCAAAGCGGCAACGAACTTGCGGAAGCTCAAGCTCTTTCGCCACTTCTATGTCATGTTGGTGTGTTACATTTATTCCACCAGAATCATCGTGTACTTGCTGAAAATCACAGTGCCTTTTCAGTTCGGTTGGTTGCACGAGATGTTTCGCGAGATGGCGACATATGTCTTCTTTGTGCTAACCGCCTACAAGTTTAGACCTGCATCCCAGAATCCTTACTTTGCTCTAAGCGATGATGAAGATGATGATGTTAATGAAGTGTGAGTATTTACTTCAGATTTGGTGTTTAATTTCGATAAACTTTGAAGTATGTTTGTAAGTATGTTAATCAAAATATACCTATCAAAATTGAGTGACCAATTAGTGTGCCATAGTTAAATGTTTCCTGAACGAAGTGGAAAACTTTTTAGAAACGTTTTGCTACTATGAGTAAAGTATAAATTAAACAAATGTGTTCCAAACAGTAAACATGTAGAAAACAGGTAGTTTGGCTTCCTATTTCTTCATTTTTATACAAAAAATGTGAGAAATCTCCAAAGGAACAAAGAAAACAGTCAAGTCCATAATGAATTCTTCACAAAAACGTGTCAATTATGCGTAGGAGTTACCTTCAGAAATAAACTGTAAAAAACCCTCCTGAAACAACTACTTTCATGAATATTGAATTACACAAAAAAATTACTTTTGAAATAATTACTTTCATGTCAACATTTAATTATACGTAAATCATTTTTGAGTTATGACATGAAATTTCACTTACATGGAACACTATTTATTGCCTTCAATGGCGGACTTCAAAGTTTTGGGATAAGACTCTTGTCTTATTTCTTCATTATCACTTTTCCTTCTTTCACAAGTTTCTCATATTTTTCATATAAAGGTCGAGGAGTAAAAAGTCAAAAATATACTTTCCCAAAAAACTAGTATCTGCTAAAAATATACTCATTTCAATTCAAATAGTAACCAATAAGGTTAGAGTCAAACAACCGATTGGACTAACTGAAGGAGAACAAGTGAAATTTGTGAACACATTATTTCCACTTCACCAGATCAAAAAATGGGACAGGCTACCAACTGCATCAGTGGAAATACCACCGTTCACAATGGATGAACTCATGGAAGCCAAGAGACGACTAAGAGAAAATAGTCTCTCAGTCCGGATGATCTCCCAGCTGAAGTAATTGATGTTGTTAAGGCACACCTAGAGCTAGGTCTGAGAATAATGAACCTCCTATAACAGGGCAATTCCCCAAAGAATGGAAGATAGCCAGACTCGTTCTTATTGAAAAAGGCAGAAATAAATTGTACAGGCCCATGTGCATCTTGAACATCATGGGAAAACTCCTCAAGCATTTGATCAAGGCGAGACTATCAAGAGAAATAGTAAGAAAGGGTTACCTAAATGAATATCAGTTCAGTTTCCGAGAAGGTAGGTCAAAAACAGATGCACTGGCAAAGGTACAAAACATCGCAGACGAAGCAAACAAAAGGATTAGCAGGAAAAGATGCACCATGGTAACGTTGGATGTACAAAACACTTTCAACTCCGCACCATGGGATGGGATCCTGAAGGAAATCAAAAGAAGAGATGTACCTGCATACCTGTACAGTATGATTGCCAGCTAGCTTGAAGAGGGGGTGCTAATAGTAGGATACAAGAGAATAAGTATAGTTTAAAAAAACTAAAAAACACGCTTCTAAGGAACATCGAACTAAAAAGGTAAAAATAATTTTTTTAAATAAGCTTTAAATAATAGCGATCAAAAAATACTAGTATTATTGTGAAAAAAGCTATGTGTGCTTGATATATAAAAATATGGCACAAAGCGCCCACGCTTTTTTCACAATAATACTAGTATTTCGTTAGTTATTGTTTCAAGCTTGTGTAAAAAAAAAATTCAACTTTTTAGTTCGATGTTCTTTAAAAACATGTTTTTTAGTTTTTTTTAACTATATTTATTTTTTACTTCTTAGTTTCATATGCTATAAAAGCGTGTTTTTTAGTTTTTTAAACTATATTTATTATTTTGATTTTCTTTTGAACAACCTATCAAGGAGTTTACGTACAGCGCCATCTGCCCGCGAACAGATCAAGAAATAATGCCGATAATTCTGTCAATACAGATCCCGAGCTTGATAGTTACAAACAAACATACATATACATACATACAGGTGAAGCTAATATAAAGCGTACTTATGATGAACTGTTTGGAACCTTTGGTGTAGTAATGAATATTACTGGAGTTTTTTCCCAACACCAAATCGTTATTTTTAACACCTCGACACTCAAACTTTTAAGTTTACTCCGATAAGTTACTGCGTAAAAATCAAAGTATTTTTCACAAAGAAAAATCTTCTATTCATCAGTAACTTGTCGTATTTAACAATTTTGCCTATCAAAAAAATATTAAGAAATAATACTTATCTTTTATGTTTCGGAGGCCAAAATCTGCCTCTGTCTTCAGAAATGGATAAGAAATTTGAATATATTCGCAGTTATTCCTTTTTTGATATCTTATTTCTTTAATTCTTCGACAGATGTCAAGGAAGTTTTGAAATATGAAATTATGTCAATATTGACAACTGAAACATTCGATGTAATACAAGGTACTCTCCGATATCAGTTTGTTGCCATTTTGCCACTATCCAAAGTTTTCTTCAATACGGGTAGCCAAGTACGGTCTATTTCTAAGGAGCTATTCGAGATACAATTCTCTCCAGACATGAGCATATACGCTGTTTCTGTTAGCTTACGTCTCTTAGAATGAGGCTCATTGGTAATCATTCTTGTCCAAGTTACTGATAAATAGAAGATTTTTCTTTGTGAAAAATACTTTGATTTTTACGCAGTAACTTATCGGGGTAAACTTAAAAGTTCTCCATTCTAATTTTTATATTTTTCAGATTATGGAAGATAACAAATACCCAAAAAAAATCGATGAAAAACTGATTTTTTCCTCCACAAAAAATGACTTTCGTTAAATATCAAATAGGTTACGTACAGCGCTATCTGCCCGCGAATAGATCAAGAAATAATGCCGATAATTCTGTCAATACAGATCCCGAGCTTGATAGTTACAAACATACACACAAACAAACATACATACATACAGGTGAAGCTAATATAAAGCGTGTTAAAATGAACATCAACGTGGTGTTCCACAAGGATCCGTAATTGGTCTCACGTTGTGGAACATATACTATGATGGGATACTAAATCTGATGGTCCCTAGATAATTCAACCTGATAGACTACGCATATACCTAGCCGTAGTGGTTTTAGAAAAAAATTAGGAAAGTCTGGTAAAAACTCTCAGTAGAATTGTGAAGGATATAGCCGAGTTGATGCCCCTCAGAAGTTAGAGGTAGTACTGCTGGCAGCAGGCAGGAAGCTGAAAAGTATCATGATTGAATTGGAATGAAATGAAATGCTTTATTTATTCAAATAGGATACATCCTAATATATACAACAATGATAGTAATGTTAACATTAATAAATACATATAAATACAATAATACAAAAAAGATCTACTTATATTTGTTAATAAGTAGTCTTACCTATGATGATTGAAAATACAAAAAGAAGAATAAAAGATAAAAAATATCACATAATACCTTAAATGGTCTCTTAAATGGTCTAATAAATCTCTTTTGAACAGAATAAGACTGTTAGAAGACTTTACATTTTCAGTTAGACTGTTATACTTAATAAATCCTTTGAACATTAATGTTTTAGTGTTGAATGTTTTTGTTTGATTATTTACATACGGAGGAGGAAACGAACATCTGTAGGCAAGAATCCAGAAAAGGAGGAAAAGCATAAGCAGGATAATGCCCAACGTTGGGAGATCTCGAGAAGATAACAAAAGAATAGTCCGTTCAGTCGTCCGGTCGATCATGCTTTATGGCACAACAATCTGAGAAAAAGCCATATAGAAATATATTACTAAGTGTCCAAAGAAAAGCAGTCATAAAAATAGCATGTGCGTATAGAACATCATCAACCAAAGCTCTGCTGATGATTGCAAGAACCCCTCCAATAGATCTACTGGTTGTCACAGGGCGACGAAAAATTTTCTACTCACCGAAAAAAAAAACTACTACTACTATTATTTAACCCATCTGATCTGAATCTTTGGCACAGATCAAAACAGCAATGTGTGATAAAGGATCCTGGATGCAAGGGTTTTGCATTCTGGTATCAACTAGTAAAATCTTTGCAGTGAAAGCTGCAGAGGACGAATCTTGCTTGGAGGTCGCTGTAAAAGTTCACTTTTGCATCAAACCATCTTGGGGACCCTTGTTTCTCGGCTGATAACCACATTAAATAACTACATCGTATTACCAGTGCGCTCTCTGATGGTCTAGGTACTATAAATTCCAGGATACACTAAAATCATGTTTATGAACTTCTATGGGTTTGTATTCTTTAGTCTAGATCATGTATACAATGTTTTGAGACTCTTATCATTCAAATAAGCCTTGCAGCCTTTTTGTTGAATGTCTGGAGGACTATTGTGCATCTTCACAAATGCTTTTTCAGTTATTCAATGTCCTAATTCATTTAATCATAGTATCGTTTACATGGTTTTACCATACAAGATTATAGTTGAAACATCATCTTCAGTTTTGAAAATTATTTGATTTGTTTTCTAGTAAAATTGAAACAGACTCTGTTGTATGACCATTTTACTGAAATATTATCACATGTTCAAATTGAAGTTGATTTCGTTTTTTAAACTGTCCATACTTTCACAGGCTTACCGAATCAGGGGCTTTAGAGGGTTTGAAGAAGGTGAACTCCAGAGTAGTGAAAGTGCCTCTGAGCCAGCAGATGCTTACTGAAGTGACAGAGGAAGAAAAAGACGCCTTGCTGGGCCAAAAAGAAAACAGTCATGAATACGATTGATCATCGAGAATGAGCTATTATTCATTTAAGGCACTACTTAGTTGTTGTCTACTGTGATAGAATTGGAACTCATTCATGAACTGTGACTTCTGATATTTTACATTGTACGTTTGCATGTGATTTTTTTCAACACTTGGTTTCTTTGAGTAGGGTAATAACCTGATATTGTTTCACAAATGAAATAAAATACTTATGACTAAGATTGCATTTTATTGAATTATCAATGTAAATGTCGAATAACTGGTTTACTGATCCAATTATTTTTTTTTCAAGAAGGGTAGGTTGGTAACAGGATCAAATTTTAATACAAAAAATAATTTTCTTGTCAACGTCTACAATTAATTGAATTCTTCTTCAGGGCTCTGTAACAAAGAATTTTTATAAAGATACCCCCCACAAAACTTATAACTGTTGTCATTTCAATTTTACGAGGAATCATGATTTCTCAATTAAATTACTCACTGAAAAGAAGTTTGTTCGTATTGAAAAAAAAAATCATTTTAAAAAAACCTCAGTTATATCAGTCTGATGTTTTTTGAAATCGTTATTTTTTCAACACGAAGATATTTCATTGTTACAGAGCCATAAAGAAGAATTTCCATTTTC
>NW_019290986.1:48305-60230 GCF_000500325.1 Leptinotarsa decemlineata | reverse complement strand
GACCTTCTTTCCCTAGCTACTCGTAGGACTTTCATGGACAGAGTGAATTTAAAAATTCTTTCTGACGCTGAGTCTACAGAGGAGATGTATGTCGATTTCAAGACTCCAACTGACCTCTCTGTAAATTTAGATCAGGAGCGAGACCTTCTCAACTCTCCAACTCCTGATCCAATAACTGAACTGAACCTTGCGTGTTGCGGTGGAGGGTCGAAAAGACCCACACACTTTGGACCTAACCTAACCTAACCTATCTCCTTTATCACCTTAGATTGTCAAGACTCGGAACCGCGCACACATTTATCTCTCTTAATATGAATAATTTGACTGTCGACCCAATTCAAAAAAACCCTTGCAGAGCGAACAATCAGATACATTAGTACTCGAAAAAACTAAAAATTATTACGCCAGTAGAAAGGCAGAAGAAATTCAAAAACACAGGGATGATTTCAATAGAAAAGAACAGGCAATGAATAATAATTTAATATTACCTACCTTCCTTGATGGTACACAAACAAGGTCAGGTAATCCAATTAGGAGAAACCAAGCAATGCCCACCAATAATTAAATAAAACCAGAGTCTAATACCAGCATCATAGTTTCTATGTTGGAACCAACAGGAATATCAACTCGAGCACTGTGGCCATTACCACATCGCCTTTAGTAATGTCTACCGCAGTAGAAGTCGAAAAACCTGGAAAGCAACTTTCAAACAGTTATCTCCGGCTGTGAAAGCTCTTATTCATTGATCAAGCAAGTAGAATGTTAAGAATTCTATCAAATTTGGAATATCATTCACATACATGGAGTTCTATTTTTCAGAACATTC
Source organism: Leptinotarsa decemlineata (assembly GCF_000500325.1). Lineage (NCBI taxonomy): Eukaryota > Metazoa > Arthropoda > Insecta > Coleoptera > Chrysomelidae > Leptinotarsa > Leptinotarsa decemlineata. The sequence continues at coordinate 59,404 of NW_019290986.1, read as the reverse complement.
TGAAGCTGAGGGATTCTGGAGCAATGAGCAGAAAAGAGCTATCCACGCCGTAAATTCGTTGTTGTAATGTATTGTCTTTTATGAGGCAACAGAGATGCGAGCGTCATAGAAGAGGCGAGGTTGACGAGCCTCTCATATGCGCGCATCCGTTAGTCTACGGTGGTTCATGAGAGATAATTAAGCCTCCAGCTGCGTTGTGGTGATTTTTTTGCAGTGCCTCTTATGAAATTTCAGTACATTCGATATTTCAATGGAGAATTAAAGAAGAATCTGAACTTAACTTTTAAATTCAAACATCTTTGGAAAAAAATTAAATTCATTTCGACTACAGATACGAATATAAGTTGTAACGAATCTGAAGCCGCCCCTGACCGATATGCCGGCTGACTCAGCGAACAAACACATGACATCACCGCGAAAGAATGCAGTCGGAAATCGCAGGTAAAATTCTACTCTAGAACCGAACCGACTACAGATTTCTAGAAAGGACCGTTACATTATATAAGCACGGCTTCCCGACCCAAGAGGGCAGTTCAGAAAGTCAATCGAGCGGCTAAACAATTTGGTTTGCGATTAGTGAAATATTGTTGTGAATAAATTTGTTTAAGACAGTTAATTCATCAATTTGTTACAATTGGTGATCAAAAGTGGATTTGTGAAATAAATATGTGAGCGCTTGGTTGACAATCTTTGTATTGCGGTGAAATTGACTATCGACATGGGCACAAATACATCTTGGTAGCCATGGACTACTTCAGTAAGTGGGTAGAAGTCTATGCCCTGCCCAAATAGGAAGCCTCCACCGTCGCTGATGTCCTGGTAAAGGAATGTATATGTCGATTCGGTGTCCCATTGGAGCTGCATTTGGACCAGGGCAGAAATTTCGAGTCCAACCTGTTCCAAGAAATATGTAAACTGTTGGACATTCGAAAGGCCAGAACCACAGCCTTACATCCACAGTCCGATGGAATGGTGAAACGAATGAATAAGACCATGAACTGCCACTTGTCCAAGGTAGTCTCTGACCACCAAAGAAATTGGGACCAGTACCTCCACCTGTTCCTGTTGGCCTATCGTTCGGTCAACCGACCAAACCCGTGACAGTATTATAATGGGTCGAGAGCTGCGGCTTCCTTGCGATCTGAAATTTGGGACGCCGCCAGAACAAGACACTGGGGGTGAAGTCTATGTCAGCAAGCTTCGACAGAGAATGGACGACATACATGAACGAGTCCGTCTGAACATCCGGAGTGCCAGCGATAGGATAAAGAAGGCCTATGACATCAAGGCGAATGCTGGAGGATTCGAAAGCGGTGACCTAGTTTGACTGTACAAATCTAAGCGACGCCGTGATTTATCACCGAAATTGCGGAACTCGTGGGAAGGTCCGTACAAAATCATGAAGAAGATAAATGACCACGTGTACTAAATTCATAAGCCACCTCGAAGAAAGCCTAGGGTCGTCCATTTCAATAGATTGGCTCCTTATGCTGGAAATCACGGCCAAGTTCGCGCTCTCAGATCACTGGAGGATGAAATGACGTTCCAGAAGTTCATGTATTTATACTCGAACAGACACAAGGTCGTACATGGGGTAACTCAAGAAGAGCCACGAGACCTTTCCAAGGTTTCAGTTGATTACGCGCTAGCTTACTGTGTGGCAGAAGATCTCCAAATGTCCAGGGGTATCGCTGTGGTATTCCACAAGGAATTCAGTCAGCTCTAAACATTACGAGAACATAATCCAGAAATCGGAGTGCTACAGTTGAAGAAGGGCCAGAGAAACATTTTCTACTTGGTGACCAAAAAGCATTCTCGCGACAAACCGTCCTATGAAGATGTCTGCAGGAGTCTTACCAGACTGGGGGACACGATGCTCGACCAAAATCTTGTGGACTTGGCAATCCCGAAATTATCCTCTGGGCTCGACAGGCTGGATTGGGGAATTGTGAGAAGCATGTTGGAATGAACGATGTTTAGATCAAGCGGCATCAAGAATTTGGTGTGCAGTTACCATCTGCCACGACCGAGCATAAAAACTGTGGAGTGTTACTTCCATCGAACTTCACAGTGCAGATATGGGGAGTCCTGCAGGTATCGACACACGCCAAGGATGACATTTCGGAGCGAAATGTCTTTAAGAAGGGGTCAATGTAACGAATCTGAAGCCGCCCCTGACCAATATGCCGGTCGACTCACCGAACAAACACATGGCATCATCGCGAAAGAATGTAGTTGGGAATCGCCGGTAAAACTATAGAACAAAACCGACTACAGATTTCTAGAAATGACTGTTACATTATATAAGCACGGCTTCCCGACCCAAGGGGGCAGTTCAGAAAGTGAATCGAGCGACTGAACAAGAAATTCAAATAGGTTGTGGAAATAAATTAGGTGTTAGTTACTAAGTGTAATAAATAAATTAGTTTGTGATTAGTGAAATATTGTTCGAAAAAAATTTGTTTAAGACAGTTAATTCATTAATTTGTTACAGAGTGAACTTGTGATAGAGCGATAAATAATGTATTGAATAAATTAGAACTTACGCAGGATGTCGTTTGTCGTTTTTTGTGTTTGAATATTATTTTGCGATTAGCGACCATTTTGTCAAAAATATCCGAAAAATAGAGTTTTTTGTCGAATTCATTTGCCACTGAATCATATATAAAACAATGAATTTCGAATGTCAACCCTATTTTAGATTCGCTACAGATGTTTCGTACATTTCCGTGGTCAAACATAATATCTATATAAACAAGGTGTTCCCTTGAACCATTTCCTTCAAAATTACATAGGTATGCTGATTCAGAATTGTCTCAGAAATCAAAATATGTCAAGTACCAAGAAATGTTCAATGGAACGCAAAATATGTATTATTCATTCAAATGTAGGCCTTTTCTGAAATGAACCACTTAGCTACTCCAATAAACATCCCAATCATCAAAACACTTTTGAGTTTTTGCTCAAAAATTCGTATGGAATGATAGCCTTGTGAAATGGTGCGTTATCGTGGTGCCCAACCCATGGGTTTTTTCAACATAGGTTAACGATGAGATTGGAATCTTTGGGGTGAAAGTTGAACAACTTTTTTCGAGACCAATTGCCCTAACACCAAACTGATCTTTTTGCACTCGACGCGCGTTTCGCCAACAAAGTTAGCATTGCATTACCAAGAAGCTGTTGCAATTTATAAGAAGTTTTATATGCAACTTTCATATTTACTTTATCGATTATCTGTTAAAGCCCTCTCGTGTATTAGGGTTCATATGGGATTACTATAAACTTGTTATTACTCTCCTCTTTTTGAAAAGTCGAAGATTTACGAAGTGCTTCCCGAAACTTGCATTTTCTAATTATCTTGTCAACTATATCTGGGTTAAAACCGTTTTTGCTTCAGCTACATACCGAATCACCCTCTTTTCATTGTCGTACTTATCTTTATCTTATTAACCTGCGTACCAGAAATTGCAGTGCCGCCATTTTGTGTTGTGGACAATGATTCGAGTCATTGGAAATGTATTTGAAGTGCCCGTGTCTTTCCTGTAAATGTCAAATTCTATTTCGTTCGGTTCGTTCCTTATGACCAATACATCTAAAAACGGCAACTTTCGTTCTTTTTCTACTTCATATGTGAATTTTATACTCTTACACCTGTTGTTTAGTGCTGAAAGGACATTCTCAATTCTGGTTATCCAGGTTAATAAATTTTTCTTTACAGAAAGATAAGTACGACAATGAAAAGAGAGTGATTCGGTATGTAGCCGAAGCAAACGGTTTTAACCCAGATATAGTTGACAAGATAATTGGAGAATGCAAGTTTAGGGAAGCACTTCGTAAATCTTCGAACCCCAATACACGAGAGGGCTTCAACAGATATTCGATAAAGTAAATATGAAAGTTGCATATAAAACTTCTTATAAATTGCAACAGCTTCTTGGTAATCCAAAAGATAGACTAGAAGACACAGAAAGATCGGGGATTTACGAAATCAGTTGTCAAGATTGCAACAGCAAATTCATCGGCCAGAGCCGACGAGTGAATAAAACCCGCTTCAATGAGCATTGTGCACACATGAAATACGGAAGGATAGAAAAATCCAGTGTCGCCCAACATGCTCTAGACAAGGGCCACATAATTGGTGAAAACAATCTGAAACTGATTAAGCATGTGCATGACACCAGTCTACTCGATGCATGTGAGAGTCTAGAAATAGCAAAATGTAAGAACAGCATGAATGGCGATAAGGGACCCATCCCGTTCAGCCCGCTTTTTGATCTTCTGTTAGGAAGAGAATGATTACTAAGAACTTGCTGGTAGTTAATTACCGAAAAATTCCATATTGCACTTCAGGTATACAACCTCAGGTAACAAATTTTAGTATATGAGGATTAACCAGACTAGACTAGGTATCAATTTTCCTCTCCTGAGGATGCTAACTTTGTTGGCGAAACGCGCGTCGAGTGCAAAATGGTCAGTTTGGTGTTAGGGCAATTGATTTCGAAAAAAGTTATAGGTATATGGTATTTTTTTATGAATTCGCTCTCTCAAACGTCGCCTAACGCTTAGATATTCTTTATTTACTTTCTCACCTTCTGACATTAATTCAGAGTGTACAACACTGTTAACATCATCTTCACTTTTGAATTTGACGAGTTTTGTCGGTTTCGACGCCATTTTGATGCTTGTTGACTGGTTCGCATATTAAATTCGTAAATCTATGTCTCACCAACTCGTTCGCAAACTGTCTCGAAGTTTAACTCAACATTATAATAATGGAGAATTATGAAAAATTAAGAATAATGAATAGGTAAATACATTCAAGTATTTCGTCATATTTGAGCTTCTTTACTATCATGATCGTTTGAAATTACGAAGCGTAGCTGTTATGATGGAATGATTTGATGATGCATTGTGTTTATGATTAAATGATATGATCCGTTAGCGTTATGGCGGAGTAAGTTATGTTATGCCGCTGTATATTTCTATCTTGTACTATGTGATCAATTGCGATTTCTATCGGTTTACATTATGACGAAGTAAATTTCTGTGTATTACGATTTCTATCCTGTACATTATGATGCATTAGGTGTCCCCATGTCTCACCACCAGTTCAATGCGTTTTATAAATGTGGGGTCGGTATTGATTCGTTCTAACGCGTTTCATGCCCAAACAATCGTTCCAGATGGTACGAACTGATTCGTGAGGCGTAGGAAACTTCAGCGGTCTCATACTCAAATAAAGATTTTCAGTCACCATTTCTTCTACTTGATGACCGACCAGAGCTAGGCAAATCTTTCCTCACATCTCGAAAGCTTTTGAATGCACTGTACCATATTCGCAGGTGTTTTTCATAAAATTGATTAACCGCATTTGCAATGCAGAATTCACGACAAATTCTCTGCTTGTTATTTCTATTCATTGTAAAACAAACAAACATTGTAAACAAAGTAAATCGCTAAAAACTCCACGTGAGTATAGAAGACACAGTTGTGACAACCTAGCTACAAAAATAAATTCGACGAGCTTTTCAAATGATTGATTGCCGGTTCTTTATTTCTTTTCACACATTCAATATTCTATAGTTATGACCTGTCTAATAGATCCGTTAACACCTGGTATTCTCCGAGTTCATTAGAACTTGGAGGAATAGAAATCAATGCATTCTTTCATTTCTTTTATATTTCAAATATAGAATAGACGAAACAAATGTTATACCTCGTTATTCAGCTTTAAAATTGCGAGTACGTTTTTTAAGAGTATCTCATTATCTCAACTCCAGTTCCAAGGAAGAAACGGTTTTGTTTCTAGTACAGTAATTATCCGTAAATCAAGATTATTTATTTGTTACGTTCAAGGAACCCAATTAAACTTGTAGAAAATTCAATTTCTAGTTGAGATCTCAGTCGTCTAATATATAAAATAAAGTCGCAAAGTCGTGTTAGTTACGCTATTTATAGATCAAGAACAGCAGAACAGTTTTTCATGATTTGTACGATTTGTTATCATCTGGAATAGTAGAATAAACATTAAAACGTTTGAAAAATTAACAAAAAACTGATAACGCACAGTTTACTAGGTCATGATAGGTCATGGTGCGCGCAAAGAATTGAGGTTATGGCATAGATTATTGTTATGTCGTAATAATATAGCCCGGAGCTAAAGAGCAGCATATTAAAAAAAATTGCCCATAAATACTTTAAACAGTCGAGTAATCATGGATAGAGTAAATCATGAACTATTAATTACTAAACTGAAGGCATATGGCATCACTGGCAATCTACTGAACTGGCTCCATAGCTTCTTAACGGGTAGGTATCAATGGGTTAAAATTGGAAATTACACTTCAGATAGTATTGAAGTTCATTCTGGGATTCCTCAGGGAAGTCACTGTGGCCCCCTACTTTTCAACCTATTTGTCAATGATATTGCCCTAAGTATTAAGCATTCTCAAATTCTACTATTTGCTGATGATTTATCGGAGCTAAAAAGCAGCATATTTAAAAAAAAATTGCCCATAAATACTTTAAACAGTCGAGTAATCAGTCAAGTAATCATGAGGATTACTCGACTAATTTTTCAAACCTACGAAATAAGTGTAAATTGCTTACCAAGGAGTGCTACCACCTCTATTTATGCGATAGTAAGTCCTTTTGGCGTTTCGCTTATGAAAAATCAAGAAACAATTTCCCAAATGAAATGTACTTGCGTAATAAAATAAGTAAGAGTGGTTCTGAAACGGCTAATTTATTTGCTGAAAATTTATTATCTGTATACGTTATCAGATAATCATTTTTCGGATGTAAAGTATCACTGTAATGTTGAGGTCGATAAGTGTAAAGTATCATTGAATGAAGTGTTTGATAAAATTTCAAACCTGAAAGATAGTGTTTGCTGTGGTCCTGATGGAATCCCTTCATACTTTTCAAAGAGGTTCATATACTCTGTGAGTATTCCAATACATTCGATTTTCAATATGTCCCTAGATCAAGGTATTTTTCAGATTTTTGGAAATATAGCTTTATAAGACCAATCTTCAAAAAAAGGTTGCATTGAGGATATCTCAAATTATAGGGTTATTTGTTTACAGTCTTGCTTGCCAAAAATGCTGGACTCTTTTGTCACAGATTATCTATCATGGGAGTGTGAAAGTTCAGTTATTGATCAGTAGCATGGACTCAGGGTCGTCAGGGGGCTAATACTGCGGCACAGTAGAGACCTATAGAATCTTCGAAAAATATTAGAGGTATTGAAAAAAACAGGTAGTTTAGCATTAGAACAATGATAGGTAGTAGTTGAGTACTGCTAACAGGTAGTCGTTAGGCCATTAGCATATAAAAACACTAACACAGTGGTAACATTTTGTCAAAATGATCTCCTGAGGACGTTAACTTGGTTAGCAAAACGCTCGTCGAGAGACCGTAATTTTGTTCTAGTGTTTTGAATATTTTGTTCGAACTGATACAAAACAAGTATTGTAGGTTCAGAAACACTTGAATAAATATCGTGAAAACAGTTGCCAGTTCTCACGCAAACATACGTAGCTATGCTTTACTTTTACCCTCTTGGTAACTTTTTTGAGAAATCAAAATGTTGATCAGCTAACTTCAGGGACTTTCTCTCCGATGGCGACTGAGGACGGTTGTGCTGATAACTACCATCCTCAAAGACGGCACGTGGATGTTGTGGTCTAAGTGGAGTCCAAAGGAGAGGTGTTGTTGTTTTAAATAGAGTGAAAATCGAATGAATATTGAAGTGAAAGACATTTTGAGGGGACTAAAGGCCCCTACGCCAGTAACCAGGCTGGATGTCGACGGATTCGAAGATGTCTTCAGTGCGATAATAGATAATAGGGCACCCCCCTAGTAAAAAAATTAAGTGTTTGTATAAAAGAAAAAATGAATCAGGAAACTTAGGGTAGCGGCATTGCTTCGAGCAAGACAGCTGCGCCACCGGACGCAGCTTCTAATAACTATGGACAGGAGGAATCTGGCCAAATGCGCTCGGATGAAAAGCAACGGCCATATAAATCAAAGAAGGAGCAGCTAACTTCAGGTTGTCGGTTTTTCGTAACGGTGGGCGGCGCATCGTAAAAACGCGCCATAAGAAGTATAACTTAAAAAAAATTCCAGTTGCTGAAAACTCAATGAAGCACACTTTACAGACGAATCAGATTTTGAGTAAGCCTTGAAAATGAAAACACGCTATTATTATCAACTCAGATTCCTCATATCCTCATCATTGAATCTATTTCTCATCACTCCTAATATCATCTATTTCGAGTGTGAGCTTTATTGAACAAGAAACCGCAGTCACGTATTTCAATCATTTTTTCGTTATTTTCGGAAATGGACAGCATCTGTGTGATATAGCGTCATATGGCTTTTCTCTATATGCCACATTTCATATAGGATTCTATATTGAGTTGTACTATATATCCTTTGAAAGGTCTCTTCATTTTCTATTCAAAAATGTTATTCCTTTTGAGTTTATTGCAACAATTAGGATAAAATAAATTAAAATCATGTGGTTACCGAAATTCGATAAAATAGACTCAAAAACTAAAATGTAATGCAAAACGTGATAAAATGTAGAATACGAAAACTATGGATGTTAACGAAGTAGATGTTTTCTATCAAAATCGTCTTACATGAGCCTTTTATTTTCTTCTAATATGTTTACTATCGATGTATGGCTAACACTGAATATAGTGGATGCCTGTCTACTAGATGTATGTAGGTTTTCTTCAAACTCAAACTCAAACAAAATTTCTCATAAAATAGGCGAGCTACTTCCTGTTGTTTTCGGGTTTTATCTCCGTAATCAATCATTTGTAAAACTGTTATTTTATGCATTTCCGTCAATCTAACCATTTGTCAGACTTGAAGGTAATGAACTTTGGAACTTAAATCAAAATACTGATAGATACGGCTTCCNATCATTCACATACATGGAGTTCTATTTTTCAGAACATTCTGAAGCTGAGGGATTCTGGAGCAATGAGCAGAAAAGAGCTATCCACGCCGTAAATTCATTGTTGTAATGCATTGTCCTTTATGAGGCAACAGAGATGCGAGCGTCATAGAAGAGGCGAGGTTGACGAGCCTCTCATATGCGCGCATCCGTTAGTCTACGGTGGTTCATGAGAGATAATTAAGCCTCCAGCTGCGTTGTGGTGATTTTTTTGCAGTGCCTCTTGTGAGAGTTTAGTACATTCGATATTTCAATGGAGAATTAAAGAAGAATCTGAACTTAACTTTTAAATTCAAACATCTTTGGAAAAAAATTAAATTCATTTCGACTACAGATACGAATATAAGTTGTAACGAATCTGAAGCCGCCCCTGACCGATATGCCGGCTGACTCAGCGAACAGACACATGACAACACCGCGAAAGAATGCAGTCGGGAACCGTCGGTAAAACTCTAGAACCGAACCGACTACAGATTTCTAGAAAGGACCGTTACATTATATAAGCACGGCTTCCCGACTCAAGAGGGCAGTTCAGAAAGTGAATCGAGCGGCTAAATAATTTGGTGTGCGATTAGTGAAAAATTGTTGTGAATAAATTTGTTCAAGACAGTTAATTCATTAATTTGTTACAATTGGTGATCAAAAGTGGATTTGTAAAATAAATATGTGAGCGCTTGGTTGACAATCTTTGTATTGCGGTGAAATTGACTATCGACATCGTCGGCCCGTTTCCAGAATCCGACTATGGGAACAAATACATCTTGGTAGCCATGGACTACTTCAGTAAGTGGGCAGAAGTCTATGCCCTGCCCAAATAGGAAGCCTTCACCGTCGCTGATGTCCTGGTAAAGGAATGGATATGTCGATTCGGTATCCCATTGGAGCTGCATTTGGACCAGGGCAGAAATTTCGAGTCCAACCTGTTCCAAGAAATATGTAAACTGTTGGACATTCGAAAGGCCAGAACCTATCTCCGTAATCAATCATTTGTAAAACTGTTATTTTATGCATTTCCGTCAATCTAACCATTTGTCAGACTTGAAGGTAATGAACTTTGGAACTTAAATCAAAATACTGATAGATAATGTTGTAACATACACATACAAAACAAGTGGCAACTAACGTTGCCACGGAAATTATTTACAGTTTTTCAACTGAAACAATGAATTTATTCCATTTGGCATTTACACACTGTATACACATTGAACTATACAAAAAATACTTTTTTCTATTCAGTTTGTACTCCAAACATTTATTATATGATTGAATCAGATATCATTCACAGAATTGATACTCTGTATAGCACTGGAGTAATTGAAAATACCAAGAATCTAATATATTGCTTTGCTGACGACAGCACACTTGTCTCGTCATTTCATTTGAATTCCAGGACATCGGCTATAGATGCACATCTTCACCGGCAGCAGGAGGTTGCATATCTTAATGAGGATCTAGAGGTGATTTCGAATTGGGGTGAAAAAGATTAATCTCCAAACCGGATATAATAATCACAGGACAGACAATTTCACTTTCAACTTCGATAAGTTTGTTGGTTTAAATGGACACCAATATGTCTTGGTACAATCATGTCGCTGAAATTGCAAATGCTGCTTCTCTAAAGCTTGGAACACTGTTCCGAACCAAACACTGTACACACATCAGCATTTTTTGATGCTTCATGAAGCTCAGATCAGACCTTCTTTGGAGTATTGTTCTCATGTATGCAGAGGTGTCCAAGTGACTTGGCACGTTTGATTCCACCAAGAGCGGTACATATCAGAAATACGCGACGGACAGTGGCTGCTCATCGTTCATCTTCATCTCTTTCAAACTGTTCGGAATTTCATTGTGAATTTTTGAGATCTGATAACTGTAGGATCTTACATATTGTTGTGTTTTGTGCAATGGGGGTGTTAAAAGCCCTTTAAACCTCAAGTTCAATGTATGTACGTCAGTTCGGAATTTGATTATATTATATAGATATTCTGGTGTTTTAGTTTTAATTATACTATGATATAAGCTTGCAGAGTGGAGCAACATCTGATTTTCCATATTCAACCAGTTTATATATTTCAAAGTATGGGTAATGCTTTCATATTTACGAATACCGAAAATCAATCTCAAGCAG
>NW_019290986.1:32336-47985 GCF_000500325.1 Leptinotarsa decemlineata | reverse complement strand
GGAATATAGAAATGGGTATATGAATAGGAGAGTATGATAAGAATTAGCATAGATAAGTTTTTGTGTTTGAATATTATTTTGCGATTAGCGACCATTTTGTCAAAAATATCCGAAAAATAGAGTTTTTTGTCGAATTCATTTGCCACTGAATCATATATAAAACAATGAATTTCGAATGTCAACCCTATTTTAGATTCACTACAGATGTTTCGTACATTTCCGTGGTCAAACATACTATCTATATAAACAAGGTGTTCCCTTGAACCATTTCCTTCAAATTACATAGGTATGCTGATTCAGAATTTTCTCAGAAATCAAAATATGTCAAGTACCAAGAAATGTTCAATGGAACGCAAAATATGTATTATTCATTCAAATGTAGGCCTTTTCTGAAACGAACCACTTAGCTACTCCAGTAAACAACCCAATCATCAAAACACTTTTGAGTTTTTGCACAAAAATTCGTCTGGAATGATAGCCTTGTGAAATGGTGCGTTATCGTGGTGCCCAACCCAAGGGTTTTTTCAACATAGGTTAACGATGAGACTGGAACCTTTGGGGTGAAAGTTGAATAACTTGTTTCGAGATCAATTGCCCTAACACCAAACTGAACTTTTTGCACTCGACGCGCGTTTCGCCAACAAAGTTAGCATCCTCAGGAGAAGAAAATTGATACCTAGTCTAGTCTGGTTAATCCTTATATACTAAAATTTGTTACCTGAGGTTGTATACCTGAAGTCCAATATGGAATTTCTCGGTAATTAGCTACCTGCAAGTTATTAGTAATTATTCTCTTCCTAACAGAAGATCAAAAAGTGGACTGAACGGGATGAGTCCCTTATCGCCATTCATGCTGTTCTTACATTTTGCTATTTCTAGACTCTCACATGCATCGAGTAGCCTGGTGTCATGCACATGCTTAATCAGTTTCAGATTGTTTTCACCAATTCTGTGGTCCTTGTCTAGAGCATGTTGGGCGACACTGTATTTTTCTATCCTTCCGTATTTCATGTGTGCACAATGGTCCTTGAAGCGGGTTTTAATCGCTCGTCGGCTCTGGCCGATGTATTTGCTATTTCAATTTTGACAACTGATTTCGTAAATCCCCAACCTTTTTCTGTTTTCTAGTCTATCTTTTGGATTACCAAGAAGCTGTTGCAATTTATAAGAAGTTTTATATGTAACTTTCATATTTACTTTATCGATTATCTGTTAAAGCTCTCTCGTGTATTAGGGTTCATATGGGATTACTATGAACTTGTTATTACTGTCCTCTTTTTGAAAAGTCGAAGATTTACGAAGTGCTTCCCGAAACTTGCATTTTCTAATTATCTTGTCAACTATATCTGGGTTAAAACCGTTTTTTCATACTATGAACAGAGGCAAAGATTTCATTCTGAACAACTCATTGTTTATATTTTTATAAATCATCATTTCCAAACTAACTTGACATAGGCGTAACATCAGATATTTTATTCAAAAAAAATTATAACAAACAAAATAAATTGTCCATCGTTATAATCTATGATTTGCTTAAATGTTCCGAATAGAACAATAAGAGCACACGAATTATTTGTATTACCCTTTAGGAGAGAGAACAAACTGTTCGCAGAACTCTCCTCTATGTCGATGCGTTGAATTAGGTAATACTCTTGCAAAATACTTCGAAATACATCGTTGCTTATGACCAAAAAATATTGAAAACCTTTTTTTATTAGTTATAATCTGTTTAAAATCTGTTTTTTCTCTAACGAGCTGTCGACCCTTACGAACGACAACCCTCAGAAGTCGAAACTTGTGCGAGCTAAGGACTAACGAGGTATTACCTTTTAACGTGGATTCCTAACATATTTCAGCAACTGTTAATACGGTTTTTTTTGTTATTGTGTTTAATTATAATTTATCCTTTATTTTAGACACTATGTACATGTGTTTTGTAGGATATTTTTGATTCATTATCACAACACAACAAAGTTTCTGTTTCGGGGTTGAAATTAGATGATTTTAATGTATTTCCACGTGTTAAAACCGAAAGTGACCATAAAAATTATATATTAGCTCTTGTTTTCAAGATATAGTATCATTATATTATATATATGTATATTGAGTTTTCAACAAATGAAATATTTCATCACCAACAGTTGGTACACATGTTTGTTTACATAACACCCCTCTCATCAGCTGTTCTTANATCTTACAATGAATCGGATGGACTTAATTGAAATTTGGTGGTACAAACTTTTATTTGTCAAAACACTAAGAATAATGTTTTTTTTTATTAATTTTCTATTTTATTTTTTTTTATTAATTTTGAACTTAAAATATTCTAAAAGAAACATAACAATATTGTTTTATGTACTTTCACTTTTCACGTATAGTATAACTACTCTTTAAGATTAAGTACTGTGTATCTCAAAAACCAGAGCTAATAAAAATTTTTCATTGTTATTTTCGTTTTTATCACCCCAAAATTAGTAGAAATTGACTAATTTAGTGTAGGAAACATTCAAAAAATATTTTTTTGTTGTGTTGTGTATCAATTCAATTATGTGGATGCTGTAGTGGGTTTTTCTGTTTGTATCCCGAATGTATAAATAAATAAATATGTACTTGAGAAATTCATTTTTATATGAAAAAAAGCTGAAGTTCACCCTGATAAATGGAAGTATGAAAAGACTGAGTTGGAGTTCAGTTTGTGAAAGAAACATGTGTTTGTTGGACTTATTATACAACAAAGGATCAAATAACATCTTCCATTCAATTCAACATTGAATGACGCATACCATAATTCTAAATAATACAGTCCACCTTTTCTATATGGATACACATTCATCAATTTCGATGAGAGATTATCTGTAACGAGCAGGGTAATCTTCTCCGTAGCTAATGTACTCCAAATACACATTGTCATGTAGTTCTTTCAACTTCGAGCTCGCAATAATCATTCCAGGCTTCTTTTTCATTTTCAGAGAACAAATAAAGAGACTTATTGTTAGAATCGTATAAAAATAAGAATCGTCTGTAAAGCGCGTGTAGACAAAACGAGAAAAAATTACGGTAACGTTTCGGATGAATAATGAATGTAGACTGAAGAGTATTTTCAATGGTTTTGAGAGACAGTAAAATTTTTGAATGGGAGATATCTCTCTCTTGGGATTGAACTGGGAATACATATTAGATGGTTTTCCTGAAGTACTTTGAAGTGAAAAAATTTATTCGTGTTATGTCAATATACTGAAGTTGGAATTGACAGGGAAGGCATCTGACACTTCTGGTATAGAATTAGATTTTACTTATAGTGTGAAAAGTAAAATCCGTATCATATGAGATTTTTCTATTGATAGCTTCATTCAAAATTTGCCTTCGATGTCAATTTCTCTGTTGGAAAAACTTTTCCCTCTACAGAACAAAAATACCGTCTCTCGACGCTCATTTCGCTAACCAAGTTAACTTCATCAGGAGAGTCTGAATTCTAATTATCAAGTATAATTTTCTGTTACGATTGAAATGGAAAATTTCAGAAGGAAATAGTAATTACTTTTATGAATATAAATGTTCAAAAACTGCAACCTTTCTTCATCAAACGTGTCGCATCTGTTTATCGGACCGCTTGAATCTATTTTTTGGCGCGATAGTTTTAATTTGATGATAACTTCTGAGATATTGATTCAAATTGCATGATTTGTAGGTCGACTATAATTTTCATGAAGGCCCTATTCATTTGATAAGACTCAATATCGTATCCGTATACAAACTAGAAAAAAAGCCTGCTTGAAACAATTACTTTCATATGAAAATTGAATTATAGAAAAGTCACTTTTTTCTATCATTAGCATACATGTGTGACCTACAAGATGGTAACGCTGGAACTAGATTACATGTATATAATTGAAAAAGTAAAGGTCCGAGAATCGAGCCTTGTGGCATGCCATATATGTGTGGCCCACATTAGAATTACCTCTGGATGTTTTTACAAATTTTGACTGGTTCATAATTATAACATAGTCAGAGAAGCAGATGTAGAAAGATTTATTTTTTGCTTCAAAGTAGGCCTCACTTCCAGCAATAACCTCTTCGTTTGAGGAAAATTCTTACCGGTGAGCATTTTTTTGAGATCTGCGAACAGCCAGTCGCTGGGAACCAAATCTATCGAATATTCAAATTCAAATTCAAATTCTTTATTGGTGCTATGACACAAGAGTGTTTACACAAGTAATTTCTAGTTGTACATAAGCAATTACAAAAATAATAGGTACAAAAAAGCTTGGAAAAGGAGATAAAAATACACATTAAAAGTCTGACAGTAATGGGGAATGTTCCTCCTGACGAAAATCTTGAACTATAATTTATATTTTGCCTCAATTGTTGATTTATAAAGATAATTTTCCTTTTCTAAAGTAGAATATCTAGATACGTATAAATTATTTCAACTTGATATAGGCGCTGTTTGAAAATATGTGAATTAGAAACAAATCCCTTTAGAAATTAAAACCCAACATTTGAAACAACAATTTCAATACTTTTCGAAGTGAATTTGAAAAACTCATGAATTAAACTCAACTTTATTTTGTTCAAATTTGCATTTGCTGTAATAACCCAAATTGAGGAACATTCCCCATTGAAATTAGGTCAAAATTTGTATTATTGAGTTAAATTAGGTCAAAATTTGTATTATTGAGTTGTTCTGAAATGTAAGAGTACCACTGAAAAACTCATTGACATCATAAAAGGCATATTGTAAAAGAAAATGTTTGAGTTCTGATTCGAAATTATTTAGTTCTAGTTCCTTGGCTTCCGTAGGGAGGGCGTTGTATAGCTTGGTGGCTTTGGTGCCCAATAGGAGATTCCATCGCGTGTTCTTGACAGTCTCAGGTAATTGGCTTGGATGTTTTGACGATTTCGTGTAGGTAGTCATGAATTTGGGAGTAGTTTGTATATTCATGTGAGTTTTCTGTTATATGTGATAGGCATTGTAATATACAGGTTAACGTTATTACTTTATGTTGTCTGAATTTGTCCCTACAGTCTTCTCCGTATTTCAAACCAGAAACAACTCTCAGTGCTCTTCTCTGTATACTGAAGATTTGCGAGAAATGGCTAGAGTGTCCTCATACTAAAATAGCATAGGATATGGAGGACTGTATGAGGCCGTGATAAGCTGTGAGTAAGGTACTCAAGTTCACGATTTTCGAAAGACTTCGTAGTAAGAAAGTAGATCTCGATAGTCTCATACCTAGAAATTCACAGTGTTTTTGCCTGGTCGAGTCAAGGTCGAGGTCGAGTTCACGATTTTCGAAAGACTTCGTAGTAAGAAAGTAAAGCTCGATAGTCTCATACCTAGAAAATCACAGTGTTTTTGCGAGGTCGGTTTTTCGTCAATGTAAACTAAACATTTGGTACTCTTGTATACATTTGTGAATGTCAAAATTGAAAAAACAGATAGACTAATTGGAAGGATAATGAGTTTCAATTTCAATTTTCTTCTTCTTCATCGTCGTCGTCTTCTCGCAGCTGTAAAAATTCAAGGGCGTTATCATCTTCATTGTCATCTTCACCCAGACTCGTTTTCAATTCTTCCATGATTTCTGGATCAAAGGACCTATCTTCGTTAACATCGGTCTCATATGATACAGCATTGAGACAATTTTGCGCATTACACTGGCCACAAGCTAAAGAGCATTGCAACCCCGCTTTCCTGCATCCACATCTTGAACGACAACAACTCTTGCAGTCACAGAATATCGAATGTTCTCAAAAACGTTTTTTTTCTTTTTTAAAGAGCGCAGAAGTCGTATCACAGCCACTAAAAGCGTGAAGGAACAAACTATGTTTTTTTAGAACTTGAATATTTGTCGAAACTCTTAGAGGAGTATATTTCCGTTATCACAGCCACTAAAAGCGTGAAGCAACAAACTGTGTTTTTTTAGAACTTGAATATTTGTCGAAACTCTTAGAGGAGTATATTTCCGTTTTCACATTCGCTCTGCCAACTTTTTTAAATAAAATTTCAATATCTTCACCGACTATAATTGCTGTTCTTCAACGTTCAGATTCTTCAATAGCTGTTTCACTAGTTCGGACTTCCATTGTCTACTATATAAAATGATTTGGAATCCCTGGAACAACTGAAAAAGAAGAATTAAAAATGAATAGCTGAAAATGATAATTATATTAGGCAAGAATAACCTGAAATGAAAGAATAGTGAAATAAAATACAAGTAACAATAGAACGATTGTTAGTATCTACAATCGTCTACGAGTGATGACTGGACTGATTCCTCCGAGAGATGACTATTTATGGGTCGTTCGAGTACTTTCACTTATCCACGCTTTCCATTTTTTCCGCTTAACTGGTTCAGTGGGAGATGACCGTTTTGCGGGAGTTGGCCATTTTTCGCTTGATGATGGGTGTCCTTCTCGAGACGTTCCTTCGTATTACAGAGCCCAAAAGCACGGTCTAATAGACTCTTGATGATTTCTCTTTTAGTCGATTGATGATGGTTGGATTTGTGATTCAGATACTGTCCCGTGTCGGTGGGTTTTCGGTATACAGATGTTTTCCACTTAGTGTCGGTCCTCTTCACCAAAACGTCTAAGAATGACAATCCGTTGTGGATTTCCTTCTCCATTGTGAAAGTGATGGGAGGTCTCATGCTGTTGATGTGTTTCAGGAAGGCGTCTAGTTCAGTATTCCCGTATTCCCATGGTTCCATATCATGAAGGTATTGTCAACATATCTCAACCAGACTCGAATTTTCTTGTGGGCTTCTTCAATGGTCACAGTTTCAAACCACTCCATATATATGTTGGCTATGACTGGTGAAATCAATGGGTGAATCCAATGGGATCGCCACTTTCACTAGTCATAGTCAACATTTATATGGAGTGGTTTGAAACTCTGGCCATTGAAGAAGCTCACAAGAAACCGCGAGTCTGGTTGAGATATGTTAACGACACCTTCATAATATAGAAACATGGGAATACTGAACTAGACGCCTTCCTGAAACACATCAACAGCATTAGATCTTCCATCACTTTCACAATGGAGAGGGAAATCCACAACGAATTGCCCTTCTTAGACGTTTTGGTGAAGAGGACCGACATTAAGTGGGAAACATCTATATACCGAAAACCCTCTCACACGAGACAGTATCTGAACCACGAATCCAACCACCATCAATCGACTAAAAGAGGAATCATCAAGACTCTATTAGACCGTGCTTTCGGGCTCTGTAATACGAAGGAAGGCCTCGAGAAGGAACTAGACATCATCAAAAATGATCTTCAACGGAATGGCTACTCCAAAGCCATGGTAGAAGATACTTTTACATGCCTAAATCGACCTAAAATGACTGGACAAATTTTTATTCTGAGGTGAAGTGATGAATACATGTTAACATATAATCATATTCGTTATGTTCAAACATGGCCAAACACTGTTCAGAATCATCAAGACGTTCTTGTTTTTGTTCAACAGTGAGCTCGCGCGGCACCCACTTTGGACAGAGCTTTCTCATAGTCAAATGCTCATGGAATATAAAGCCAACATATATTTTTGATATCTTTACAATGTCAGCTAACTCAGGCAACTTACTTTTCGATGATTCAAAACGAATTTGTGATTTTTTTTTATGTTTTCTAGTGTTGCGCATCATAGTTTGACCACATTTGAAGTCGGCAAACCAATGTTTGCTGACGGTATTTATTTCGTATTAAGAAAGAGAGTAAAATTAAAACACGAAATTGTTTTTGATACAAAGTTTTGAAAATAACCAAAGTTGTGTCACACTTAGTACAATAACTCACAAAGTTATGAGTAGAATATAATGAAGTTTCAACAGCTTTCTTTTGCAGGTTAGTAGTAGCTGAAAAAGTGGTGAGTACAATAAGACTAGCGTCATCTATGTGTGAAATTCTATTGAAAAAATTAAACTATTACTGATTTAGAGGTATTCCGCTTCACTTAATAAGAACATATCTCACTAATCGTCAACAAGCAGTGATGCTCAACGATACCTTATCAAACTTTCAAACTCTTAAGCATGGCGTTCCGCAAGGGTCTGTCTTGGGCCCGCTCTTATTTGTTATTTATGTGAATGACTTGTGCAAACATATGATGCCATTCAAATCGGTTCTCTTTGCGGACGACACCACTTTCATTCTTTCGGATAAAAATAATGATATGTTACAGTCTCATCTCGACAAGGTATTTTATAGTGCTAATCAGTGGTTTCTATCTAATGAGCTGAAACTAAATTGTCAGAAAACACAATACATCCAGATTTCTGCTAATAATCAAATCATCTCATATTGTGAAACTAATAAAGTTGAATTACTGGGCATTACATTAGATAATAGACTCAACTGATCTTCACATATTTCTCAACTGAAGAGACAACTCTCGGGTTCCCTATTTGTTCTTCGCCAATTGAAGTACATCACTAGTGCAAATATATTGAAAACCTCATATTTTTCACTGTTTCACTTTCATATCAGTTATGGTGTACAACTTTGGGAAAATTCATGTCATTCCATTCAAATATTTAGAATGCAAAAGAATGCATTGAGAGTGCTGGCTAATATTGGACACAGGGATCACTGTCAAGAATATTTATAAAAACTCAGAATTATGCCATTGCCATCTTTATTTCTTTATTACGTCTTGATTGAAATCCATAAGAAGAAACCATCCTTGGCGAAACAATGTCATAACACACGAAACGCTCACCACATTAGAATAAATCGATTTCGTCTTCACTTATCGCAAAAATCTGTTCTGTTAAAAAAAATCACTTTTTCCGTTGAGCAGCTGTCGCCCCCATACGAACGACAACTCTCAGAAGTTCACAAACTTGTGCGAGCTAAGGACTAACGAGGTCTTACTTTTTAACGTGTGATTCCTTGATTCCATAGGTTACTCTCTGTACTATATTTTGCCCCAAGATTTCAAATAACTCAGTCTGAACACGTTCTGTCGATGACTTCAGAACATATTTTTGTGGTAGCATACAAGTCACTACTTCTTTTTGATTTTCAAAGTTTTTACATATGTGATTGTTGTGTAAATTTTGACTTGTAAATTTCAAATGTAAAGCCAAACATGACTTGCTACAAACATATTGTATTATGTAACGTAGTCAAATGAATATTATTATTCTTATTATTATAGCACATAAAGTTTACTGATTGATCGTATCAAATACTTTTGTGTGAACAGTACTAACACCACTAAAGCCGTCGTATTTTCTCGATTTGCTGCTTCAATTATGACATCTGTGATCTTCAGAAGAGCAAGAACTATCTTCACTTTGAAATATGTCATAAATATGATTCAGTTCGCCTAGATAACCTCTCTCTTCCTGAATAATCTGACTACGAATACTTTTAATTCAATTCACTCTAACATCTGCTATGTTTGAATATGCAAACATTTTGCAAACAGAAACAGACATTCGTGATTAAAACGATAGAGATTGAAATCGAAATTTTTGTTTTATCTTGATCAAAAAGACTACAGAGTGAAGAGAAACAAGATATAACATTATATTAATGTTGTTGAATCTAATTGAACAAGTATTCTGGCGCTAATGAATTGAATGAGAACTCTCAGAGATAATTTCCAACATCTTACCAATTAGTCGAAGCGGTTAATAATTTCGTTATTTGAGGATATAAATGAAGAAAGATGCCGAGTTGAACAACTCCATTTCCAAAAACAATGTTTCAACAAGGTCATGAAAATGAACAACCATGAGGAGAAAATTGAATTAAGTCATTTCCTATCCACAGACTCACTTGTTTGAGAATAATATTAAAAAATCTCATGAAAATGGAAAAACACAAGAAATCACATGGGAGTGTACAGACTAGGAAATTATTCTGTAAGGAGGAAGCAAAATATGAGGAGGGTGGAATCAAATCGAAAGACTACACAAAAAACATGATTGAATGAGGGATATATCAATGATGATATATCTTTATCACCCAACAGATGAATCAGTTATAGGACAATATGTATTTGAAGAGATACCCATGAAATGAGGATCAATTCTGCAGACCAAGTATTGAAAACATAATGGTTGTAATAAATTTAACAAAACATCAACAATCGAACTGAAATATAGAATAATGAAAAAAAAACTCAGCTGACTATAAATCAATACACTTTCAATGATATTTTTTTTTATGAATATTTCATTTCAACCAACACATTCATGGAAAAATCGAAGGCTAAGCCACCAACACAGAGTTTTACAGAGTTGAATCGCTCTTTCGCAACAGCTGAGAGCGAAAATCTGACAGACATGAAATTATCATATAGCTAGATACTCGTATATTGAACCCAAGTTATTAAGTCTCTCCTCTAAACACTCCACACTAAAGCGATTCAATAAATGTTTCTGATCTACATCCACGTGGATACCTACCTCACAACGAATAACTATGATTTTAAAAACTGTCTCTGAATATTTTCTAGCGTACTTGTGATGCAAACCGTTATTTAACACCACGATATGTGTTTCGATCACCAAGTGATCATCTTCAAGAGAAAGATCAAACATCTAACCTTTTATTCTGACACCAGTAAATAATTTTATTCAAATCACTTTGCAATGATACACAGTCATTAGCCTAATTTTAGAAAATGTCTTCGAAGTCGCCAGCGGCATATTTAGGATAACATGTTAAGATAACATGTTTCTCAAAACTTATCATTTGATATTTTCATAACACTCTGTATAACTTTTCCAGTTCTCAAGCCCTCTGTAGCTCACAAACTACTCTTAATTAATGTTTTCATTATTTTCTGCCATTTATGGAGTTCTCATATATTTTTTATCCCATATTATGGAGGTGTTTTCTTAGTTGACAGTAGCCAGTCAGAAATCCTACTGTTAAGCGTAGATTTTTCCTGGTCATCGCCAGATATTTTTTTGGCGCCCGCTTTCCAGGGTTGCCCAAAGTGATCCTGACAAGATTGCATCCTTCGATTCCATTCCATCTTTTTAGGTATTGAGCATGGTTGTAACATTTGGCTAGTTGCACAATTGTCGACGTCGTCAGGCCGTAGGTGCCACTCCAGTCTTCAAGTATGCCCATTCGCTATATCTTTCAGAGTATCATCTATTGAACAAGGCTGAAGCAAACGACAAACAACATTATTGTCATCGCCTCATCTGCTCGTCAACGAGGTACTAACCAACCGCATATCCGAATCGCCCAATTCCTCATGAGAGAAAAAACTTTTCAGATGTATGCCGATTCACTATGTCTGCATCCACATCTTGAACCACAATCACTTTGGCGTTACAGAATATCGTATTAAGTAACTCATCTGGAGCAGGTGGTAAAATGGTAATGATAGGTTCTAGCAATCCGTTACGCATTGTCCTACCCCATTCCTGGGGTTCCAAATCAGGTCCTAACCAAGTTTAAACTTGGTAATGACCACGATTGAAATGTTGTTGACCTGTTCCACTTGTTGGTGAAATATTTGATAACTGCACAGGTTTATTGAACTTTGTTAGCTTGACATATTGTGCATAACGAAGATGATCGATAGTATCTACAGACTTGGTGGCATTATAAACAGCTAATGAAGTTTGCAATCCATCAAATAATTTCCGAACCGGGCAGTTTTCTCCTTCAGATGCTGCGGCAAGTTCATCCAAATTAGATACTTTCTCAAATGCTCTTAAAAAACATATTTTTTCTCCTTTTTTAAAGAGCGCAGAAGTCGTATCACAGCCGCTCAAAGTGTGAAAAAAACAAAATGTGTTTTTTTGAACTTGAATATTTGTCGAAACTCTAAGAGGAGTATATTTCCGTTTTCACATTTGCTTTGCCAACTTTTTTAAAGAAAATCTCTTGTTCAAGAGATGGTGTACGCCCAATTAAAATCGCAAGTAAATCAATATCTTCACCGACTATAATTGCTGTTTTTTGACGTTTAGATTCTTCAATAGCTGTCTCAATAATGAGAACATCCGCTTCATCTTGGACCTGTTTATTGTTGATGTATTTGTTAATGAAAAATGAAAATGACTTATAATTATCTATTAAATAATGATTTATAAACCTCAAATGAGCTGATTTCGATCGGAACAACCAGTTGATTTCCAGTGGTGAGTACAATAAGACTAGCGTCATCTATGAGTAAGGCCCGAAATATTTCAGCCTATGTAGTATATATAGCATATAAACTTTACTGAATGATTGTATCGAATGCTTTTGTGAGAACAGTACTAACACTACCAAAGCCGTCGTATTTCCTCGATTTGCTGCTTCAATTATGACATATGTGATATTTAGAAGAGCAAGAACTATCTTCTATATCTTCCAGAGTATCATCTCTTGATCAAGGCTGAAGCAATCGACAAACAACATTATTGTCATCGCTTCATCTGCCCGTCAACGAGGTACTAACCAACCGCATATCCGAATTGCCCAATTCCTCCTGAGAGAAAAAACTTTTCAGATATATGCCCATTCACTATATCTAAAAAGGTTTTTCTCTCACGAGGAATTTGGCGATTCGGATATGCGGTTGGTTAGTACCTCGTTGACGGACAGATGGGGCGATGACAATAATGTTCTTTGTCGTTTGCTTCAGCTTTGTTCAAGAGATGATACTCTGAAAGGAATTCGATTGTGAAATATGGAAAATCATCGACTTCATGTTGATGATGGACACTACCTAGCACTGACGAGTGGTCAAAAAACCCAAAACCGGTCTGCAATGTGCTCCAATCATTCAAAATCTATTGTGGCAGTTGTATCGCCAACGGCATATGCAGGAAGTACTTCTGACGAGAATCCTGCACTGACACCATTCGTATATAATCCAACGCCCCCCGTGATATTAGTCAGGAGAGTAGTTGTTTTCTGTTCAGTCCTTCATTATTATCATTATCATCATTATTACTTGTGATGCACTGTTTGGAAAATTTGGTGTAGTAATGAATAATACTGGATTTTTTTTCCAACACCAAACCATTAATTTAACACCTTGAAACATGTTTCGATCACTGAGTGATTATTTTCAAGAGGAAGATTGAACTGAAGTTACTTCATGTTATCCTTATTCATACCATAGATACCCATTCTAGTTACCACCGTGTTGAGTGTCTAAAATCAATTTTACAATATTTTTTTATCTATTAGTCTTGAATCAATTTTACGATGTATCATTATGTAACAGTCAGGTAAAACTAATGATCAAAATATCATTTTAACAATGTTATAGTATACTATTAGGTATTGTTCCACCTCTATACTTATTTCTACACTTTCGTAGACATCTAGATGCCTGTTGTTGTTAACTTAGCTGACTAATCTTAATGAACTAAAGTCTATGGAATGGTTTTATTGCAGAATATGATGGATGACTGCTGATTTTTCAGGTCTTCCATATTTCAAGTGTGCTAAGTGTTCCTTATCAATTGAATTAGGACAATTTCCAAGTCGCCTAAAATATCGTTAGTGACACCTATTTACAAAAAAGGAGATAAAATGTCCCCCATGACCTACAGACTTATTGCGCTTCAGAGCACTTTATCAAAAGTTCTAGAAAAAGGTATATCAAAAAGAATAAATAGCTTTCTATGTAAGTTTGATATACTGAATAAAAAACAACATGGATTCAGAGAAGGTCATTCCACTGAAACGGCAAAAATAGAGTTCATACAAATTATAAACGAAAAACTAGAGAGAAAAGAATCCATTATTGTATTTGTACAATTTGTCAACTTTGATTTCATTGTAACAAAAATGAATGCATTTGGGATTCGTGGAAGCATATCACAATGGATCCGTTCATTTCTAGAAGGTCGTAAGCTAATAGTGAAAATTAGTGAACAAACTTCCGATGATTACTTAATCGACACTGGTATTCCCCAGGGGAGCGTTCTCGGCCCCTTAATTTTCTTATTGTTCATCAATAACCTTCCTGATTACATAAATGACGGAGAGGTTTATATGTTCGCAGACGATACATCTATAATAGTATCCAGCCCAGATACAAATGAGCTACTCAGAAAAACAAATAACGTTATTCTCCAATTTGGTAATGGTTTAAAAAGAATCGTTTGATCATAAATTATATCAAAATTATTGCGGTTCAATTCCAGAGATTCAAAACAGGAAAACTTTTCACAGAACAACTAAATATTAATAATCAGACAATAATATTTCAAGAAAGTTGCAAATTTCTAGGTACAATTGTTGATAATAATTTCAGATGGCAGAAATGCATCACTATGCTCAGCTTCAAATTGAATAAACACTACTTCACAATGAAAAATCTGATGAGTTGCCTTGATACAGAGGGTATAATTTCTGTGTACTATGCATTGGTTTACTCGACTATAAGTTATAACATTGTTACTTATGGTTTGGCCACCGATAGTATCAGAGTCTTTTAAGCACAAAAAAGGATAATTCGTCTGATGTTCCATTTGGATTATCGAGAATCCTGCTGAAATATCTTCAAAGAGAAAAATCTTCTAACTTTCACAAGTATTTATTTATACAAACTTCTGATTCACACGTACATTCACAAAAACAGTCTCATGAAAGATTCAAAATTTCACAACTACCAAACTCGCGAAAAAAACGAATTTAGACTAGAACTAGCCACATACAACAAATACAAAAAATACCAAAAATATGCAGGCGCGAATTTCTACAATTTATTACCCTATAAATTGAAAAACCAGTCGAACCTGCTCAGATTCAAGTTTAAACTGAAATATTTTCTGATCCTGAATGCATTCTATGATATAAAGAAATTCACGATATAGTGTCAGAGTCCTATTGACGATTTTAATTCTATTGGATAGTTTTATACAAGTATTCTTATATTTTACGGACATTAATAATTTTCATATTTTATTTTAGCAATAAGCAAAATGTTACTATGTTATTTCAACTTGTCAATCCAATGTTTAATTAGTGTCTGATCAATAAACTTCTATCTATCTATCTAGCTATCTATATCTCATTTTGATAAATCTTTTTGTCTGTGCATAATATTTCGCATCGCAGTCATCACATTTAATTTCGTAAATTCCAGACTTTTTCGAATTCTCGACTTTGTCTTTTGGATTTCCTATGTATGACTTGTTTACAAAAACAAGTAAGTATATTTAGTTTAATCTTCCTCTTGAAGATGATCACTTGGTAATCGAAACACATGTCGAAGTGTTAAAATAACAGTTTGGTGTTGGGAAAAACTCCAGTAATAACTATCATTATTACATCAAAGTTCAGTTATCTATGGAAGGCCGTTTTACTTGTTACAAATATTCATTCCTCAATTTATTCAACTAACAATTTATTTGTTTGAATTCAATTGATTCATGCATTTGTTCGACACATTAAAAACGATTGTTCGCAAAATTTGTTCTATTTCAAATGACACTTGATTCAAAATGTTACATGAAATAATTTGAAAAGTTGCGAACAGTTATAATATAGATTCATTGTTTGAAATTTTTGCAAGGAAATGTTTGTCATATATACTTTTTTTGTAACTATCGAATAATTTACTACAATTTCTGTGAAACATGAATAAAATTGTTTGTTGATAATTATAGTTACATGAATTAAAACGATTGTTGATAATTTTAATTCGGCGCTAGCGTCGAAC
>NW_019290986.1:0-32023 GCF_000500325.1 Leptinotarsa decemlineata | reverse complement strand
CGTTTGTTTATAGAAAATGTAGGAAACTTCCAAAGAGAGGGGAAAGCAGCTGTTTCATATAAATATTGAATTCCCAAAAAAAACTACTACTACTTATATATAAAAATTTAATTATATAAAAATATTTTTTCTATGTAGTTTTTACTCCGAACATTCGTTATTGAATTGAATCTAATATCTTCACATGGAGAAGTAGACAGCTAAAACCTTTCCCATTTCCCAAAAATGTGTAGTGTATGGGACCAGCAATGGTAAATAACATTAAATAAGATATTACTTAGGAAGTGGAAAGTAAAAAATTTAATCTCATTATTGATCTTCCAGATTGGAGAATCCTCTCAAATCGAAAGAAGTTGCAATTGGAAAATTAAACTATAAACAAATCCAACGGTATTTCTCAATAGATGTCATCAATAAACCAATTCAGATCCTTTTGTAAAGAGCGCAATAAAACATTTGTGTGCTGAGATGCTTTGTATTAAACGCTTTCAGTTGATATGGTTTGATTACATTATAGAAGGCTGAGCAAATTGAATTGAATTTGTTAGTGTATACACACTAATTTTACTATGTTGACTTTATCCCGGTAGTATTTGCTAATTGGGCTGCTAAATATTGACCAAAGTAGACGGCGATGTTCTTTTGCCTTTCTGCAATTTGTTTGTGATGTTAAACTGGTGCGATTCGTAGATAGACGATCAGGCTCATTTGATCCAGTTCAACGAGTAGGTGAGTTGTGAGAGGAACGTAACTGTTTGTTCATCTGTTTCGATAGGTAAGTGAGCATCAATAACAATGCCACTTTGTACATTCTACCAAGAAATTGTTATAGGAAAATATTGTTTGCTGTTCCAATCGAAATATTTTCGAAATCTTCATCAATAGTACCAAAACTTTCAGCATATATTATGCTGTGAATTTTTATGATGCGGTAGGAATGAGTGATTTTTCATGAGAGAACTGAGTGTACGAGATAAAATTGAACTTGTGCGCCTTGTCGGAGATAATGCTTATTCGGCAAGAGAAGCTGCCAGAGAATTTCACAACAGACATCCTGATAAACTTTCACTGATCAGCAAGCAGTACGGTGAACCGTATAAATTCTGTTTTAAACGAAACAGGTTGTATATTTAGGCATATGCTCTAAAACGGAAACAATCCACACCGTGAGAATAGAAATGATGTTAGAATATTGCAATAATTTCTAATAATCATCATTCAAGCTTGCGAACGGCTAGTTTGAACTTAAATATTTCTAGAGAAAATATCAGATGCCTCGTGAAAAATAAAATTAAACCATTCAAGCTAAAATTCTACACACTCTGGAAGCGGGAGATGGAGAAAGAAGGTTGTAATTCTCTTTGTGGGCTCAAGGATAATATTTGAATGATTGTATAAACTTATTCAAAACAATTATGTTCAGTGATGAAGCTACGTTCACTACAAATGGAGTAGTCTCGTCCTAAAAATCAAAGTACTGGTCTGCGAATAATACTAATTGGTTTTTAAACGCAAAAAAGGAATATTTCCCTGAAATGAATGTATGTTGTTGAATGATCCATGATAAGATTATCGATCCGTTTTTCTTCGAAAGTAATCTGGATGGAATTATATTTTTAGATTTTTTTAGAAATGAGTTTTGGGACGCAATACATCTGCGTATAGGGGAAATAAGCACATAAGTCAAAAATGCCCACTTTTCTGGAGGGAGTCAAAACTAATTTATTCAAAAATAAAACATACTATCAATACCCTTTGATGAATTGAAAATTTTTGTATTTTCCATACGCATAACATAACTCACCAGTGCAGGATCGCCTGAATTTAAAGATGCGTCTTCTGTAGGTACATCATGGAGTTATTGTAATAGCATGGCTGAATAATAATTATGGAAATCAACGGATGGGTTGAAATATTTGAATTGCAAAAGTGTCCAACTCCAGACCGCTGTCAGTAGAAGAACTACGCATCAGAATATCTGCAGCTTGTGCAGAAATTACAACAGAACAACTAAGAACAGCTATTGATGATATGAGTGCGTAGGGTTTTATTTTGTGAGTGACAAATCGCATATGCTGTGAAGTGGCCGTGTCAGGTGTCGCCGAATCACCTGGTTACCAACAAACAGTATTCTTTGCAGCTCACGCGTTTTATTTAAAGTCACATTTACAGTTCTTGCTGATGATTATGTCTTGCATAATGAAGAACAATAGTGAGGAATTGCTTCAATTGAGTTGTTACCAAAAAAATCGGTTCATCGGTTCAGCATATTCTAATTTTGTTAGCTTAGCCGTCTTCTTAGCCTATCTAGAAGAGAAATATTTCAAGATACCAGCATTCTTGAAGCGGAATAATGAAAGTTAGAGGCCCAAAAAATCAAAAACTTTTACGTTTGAACAATGCCCTTTACCATTGCTGAGTTTCTGAACCTCCTGAAACCAAAGGAATATACAGGACACTGTTTCGGAAGGTTTTTTGCTTCCTTGCTAGCAGAATCAGGGGCAGAAATAACGGATATTTAGAAGCATCGAGGATGGCAGTCTACAACAGTAGCTGAAAGTTACATCGATCAATCCATTTCTTATAAGAATGCTATTGCTGAAAGAATAATCCCAATGCTTTTCCAGTAAGTTTAAATAAGCCATAATGCTTGCCCCTTCCAACATAAATTGACGTGTTTTTGGATTTTGCCTAAATACCAGTATTACAAAAGTTATTGAAGGTGGATACTTTTATCTGAAAAGCACTGTATATGCAGGATACAATAACTGGAACAAATGTCATGTGTACAAATGTCAATGCAATCGTTTCAATCGGAATTATTTTCGTAAAAAGACATATTTAATTTTTTCTCCGATAGTGTTCATGGGCATCGGTGAACACAAGCATGTCTTCTGACTATCTTGCTGGTTATCTCGCGATAACGCACGCGTTCATAAACGACTGGATCTGTCTTCTGTATATCGCTGCGCACTGGCCCCAAGCTGTGCAGGTATACAGAATTATCGGTAATATTACGGTCTTTATCATCAGTAGCTTCACTTTCAATCCCATGTTGGTTCTTCGACCTATTCATTGGTAATAGGTTTTGTCGGGCGGATCTCGCCATTCCTTTCTCTGCCGTACGTGAGACCTGAACGTTAATATTTTGTCTAGGTTGACTCCCAGGTATCTAGCTTTGTCGGTACACGGAATTTCTTGTCCGTTGAAGGTCACGTCTCCTTACGGGTGTACCATCCTCCGGGTGAACAGTATTGCCTGACTCATGTCAGCGTTTATACTGATCTTCCACAGGTTGGCACATTCCTCTAATCTATCTGCCTGTTGCTGCAAGTATCCAATGACGTGCGCTTGGCTTGTTGACTTCGCCAGCAGAGCTGTGTCGTCCGCATAGAGTGCCAACTTGTTAAAGTTGTTCTCCGGCTTGGGCAAGTCTGCTGTCTATACCGAGAAGAGATGTGGCGAAAGGATTGCACCTTGTGGGACCCCTGCTTCCAGTAATCGCCTGGTTGGGAGTTCTTATCCTACTCTGCAGCGGCTTCGCCTGTCAGTTAAAAAAGACCCAATTATTCTTACCATTTGTGACTGAGTGTCGAGGCGCGATCGTTGCTTTTATAGTCCTATTCTCGATCTCGAAAATTCTTAAAAATACCCGAGTCGGCGTCTCTGATAAAATAAGAAATAGAAATATAAAAAATTGCGGTGCAAATAATCTCGACTTCATGTTTTGAAGTTAGAGCCGAAAGTCTCCAGTTCACAAATATAGCGTCTAATCTCAGAGGGGGCTATTATAAAAACGACAGCGCGCTCACAAGTAGGTATCGGCAGTGTCAGCATAATAGAATTGTGTGGTACGTCACCAAAATGATTTGCATCGGATTCTTTGGAGTAGCCAAACGCCGCTTTTCGGCAAGGCAGCGGTAGCTTTGTCTCGAGCGGCGGCCCATTTGTGCCGGCTCAACAAAGCATGCCAACCGTTTGATTGAACAAAGTATATTGTGGTGGATGGCGAATCAGTTTCGCTGCGCCCCGTGAATCGTGATACGTCGCATCAAAACGGTCGACCAGAGAGAGGTGTTTTGAGTTTGTTTCTAATTTCTTGGGGAACCCCTAAAGGGGAAAACCCTTCCTTAGAGTATGAATTATCTAAGTCAAAAAGATAAGAATACGCGGACACCAGCTGGCCTCATCAACGCAGTGCATCCAAGCTCAAAAATGGTAACAGCTGGTTGCTGAAAAAAGAAAACAACGCAATTACATGACAATTTTGTTTTCAAAATTTATGTTTTTCTCCAGAATCAATCATCTATCGTAGATATGACAACGCGCTTTACTCTCAATCATTATTGGTTTTACTATAAAAATGCAACTGAACCCAATTTTAAAGTGTACTAATTATTGTCAATGTTTGGAATAAGTAAATTACCCATTCACAGGCAGGCACTGCCTTACTGGATTCTTGTTTATTCGAAATATCTCTGAATGAAAGTGCACAATTATTATATTATTGTATTTTATTTTGAGAAACTCATTATTATTCTGAGAATGAACTTATTGATTACGAAAAAAAAAACTGATGAAGCGCGTCTTGAGTGAAATTTTCAGTGTGAAAATTGTATAATCCAATACAGTTGAAAATGTACCTGGAATTTATATTTTCCATTCGATGTGGAGAAGAAAAGATACAGATGTGAATGATTTCCGTATTCATTATAATGCGAACTTCAATTTTCGGAGCCTGAATTCAATGGAGGCTTTAAATTCGATGCATTTCCTTTTGCTGAATATATTGAAAGACGAGTAGAACTGGGTTCATACTTTTTTCTGTTGGTGGAGTAATAAACGGGAGTTCTTTGTGATTATTTCGATCAATACAGCGGGTAAGTTATTGAATGTAATTTCGAATGGTTTTCTGAGATTAATGCGTCAATTCATTCGCTCTTGTTCAAGCCCAAGTTTTCTGGTAATATTTTCAGTTCGAGCGATTCGAAGTTGAAAGAAATTCAGGAAAAGCAAGGCATTCACGTATTGAAAAATACAAGTTTTGATGAATATCTTTATACACACATCCAGTGCTGCCTTGAGAACACAAAAAAATTAAATGTTTCATGGTGAATTTTACTTGTTTGGACTTCCATTGTCTAATATGATACAATACGACTAGAAATATCTGAAAAAATAATTTAAATCAAAAATTAAAATCAATAGCAAAAAATAACGATCATATTGAGAAATAAATACAATAAAATCAAATTGGTATGAATCGTTGAAAATTGAACAAATAAAAATTTAAAAAATTTCAAACCGAGTTACCTAACGACGTTTCGATTGTTAGTATCTACAGTCGTCTTCGGGTAATGACCGGACTATTCCTCCAAGAGGAATAGGTCATGAATATGCAACAACATATATCCAGCTTCGTTGAACTTCCTCTTAAACCAGTGTTCCTCCCAGTGGATGATCTCAGCTTGAGATCACTTGATGTTATGTTGATGAATCCAAACATGCTCTGATATTCACGATTTGCTAGTTTCTTGTCGCTGTGTGTTTCTCTTGTGCTCGTCAATGCGGATTTTCAATGACCTCCTAGTTTCGTCGATATACGTGAAACCGGAAAATGCAATTCTTGGAATTACAGTCCGCGTTTTGTGGCCTGATTTTCGTGAGACTGCAACGGGTGGTGTTTCCGGATCTGAAGCAGGTTCTGATGTTTAACTTGGACACAATTCTTTCCATCCTTCTCGACAATCACCTGACGTTGGTAAAGGCAAGCACCGATTGTGACGGCTTCTCTTGAAGTAGTATGGTTTGAAATACTTTCAATTTGTTTTTCATTTTTGATTGTTCAATTTTTAATTTTTTGCGTTTCTTCACAATATAATTGTTATTTCTAGCTATTAATTTAAATTTTCACTTTTATTTGTTCTTTCTGAGATTTCAAATCATATTAGACAATGGAAGTCTGAACTAGTTAAAAAAAAACATTGCGTCACTTGAAATAGGTCAATTTATAAATTCAAAGATTCAATTTTTAGAGACGAAAGGGTTGAACAATTTGAACAATTCAATATTTTTCAATTCATATTT
The DNA here is from genome assembly GCF_000500325.1 of Leptinotarsa decemlineata. NCBI lineage: Eukaryota > Metazoa > Arthropoda > Insecta > Coleoptera > Chrysomelidae > Leptinotarsa > Leptinotarsa decemlineata. The sequence goes on along the minus strand of NW_019290986.1, from coordinate 25,936 downwards.
TGTGGATTATTCACTTCTATGAACTGAGTTCCTCAGATAATGCAGAATATTTCGAATTTTATTACCTATTGTTGTATTGCATGATTTTTTGCCTTGAAATTCATTGATATCAACCTATTTTGTTGATACAATTCTACCTTTTGTAGCACTAACGTATTGAAATTGGAAGCGTACATTTATAATTACATTAATTCTATGTCGTGTTCTGTATTGTCAACAGTAATGGACTATTCATAAACTGGTCATTCATAAACATATTCATAAACACCTTTTGTACGTACATCTTCTTTGAATCATTTTCGGTTCACCGAAAATAATTGCTGAATATTTTATGTAATGAAAATAATACGTTCCAAAAAAAATTATTTTTAGCAGTGGTAGGGGAGACCGGGGTTGAAAGTCACATTTTTTGTCTTTTGCATTTTTAGTGTCTTTTTTTATGAATTATCAGTGATATTTTTTTATCAATAGATAGTGTTTTTATACTCTTTTGCAAAGAAATATTAGTTTTTTCTCCAACAAAATGCATATAGGAAATATAACAATTCTTATGGAAAAGAAAAAGTGTGACTTTCAACCCCGGGGCGGGGATGGTTGTCACAGTATCTGGAGCAGGTAATCTCATACGTAATTGAGAGGTATAAAAACATTCAAAGAGATATTTCTATTGAAAGTGGAATAATATACGTAATTAATTATATTCAAGAAGAGAAAAAAGTGTCTCATTCGGGAGAAAAAACATATTTGCTTCAAATGAAAAAACTTCCATCTAGTCACTTCGATCAGGCCGCAATCCTTGTGAACTAAAAATACCCATCCTAGCAAAATTATATCTAGTCAGTCTAAAATTCAGTGAATATTCGAATTCACAATGGGGAATGTTTCTCCATTTGGGTTATTGCAGCAAATGAAAGTTTGAACAAAATAAAGTTGAGTTTAATTCATGAGTTTTTCAAATTCTCTTCGAAAAGTATTCAAATTGATATTTCAAATGTTGGGTTCAATTTTTAAGGGATTTGTTTCTAATTCACATATTGGCAATAGCGCCTAATTCAATTCGAAATAATTTATACATACTTAGATATTCTACTCTAAAAAAGTAAAATTATCTTTATAAATCAACAATTAAGGCAAAATATAAAGTAAAGTTCAATATCACCTCCACGAGCCACATAAACAACAGTTGTTTTGTTATTTATTTATATAGAGGAAGCTAGGTTAGGTTAGGTTAGCACAAAATGTCATATGTAACAGAATGTCTCGGAACTCGGAACATAAGTAAACAGAACAGCACGCGTCTGAAATATGTCATCTTTGTTTGTCTCATACAGGTAATAGATTTATTGTCCTTTATTAGCTATAACCAATGTTGCCAAATGGTGAAATAGGAACGAATCCCTTTAATTGTTGAATGCATTATTTCATTCCTCTTTTTTAAGTATTTAAATATTTTTTTATAGAAAAAGGTTGAAAAGATAAGTTTAAAATGCGGTGTTTTAGAGCTCTTTTATGAAAACTACTTGATTTTCGTCAAAAGGAACATTCCTTATTACGGCAAATGTAATATGGCAAATGTAACGCTGTTTTTAGATATTCTCGGTAGACGAACCGAAATAAATATTTGAAGCCATATAGGTAAGTATGTATTTTTCTAATTCTTTCTTCTATTTGTCGGTAAAGATCTACATATACCTTTGTTAACCAATTTTTGTTGATGGTATGAATAACACGTGTTGCTCATCTATTGGAAAGTGTATTTTCACAAAACAGTGTCAGACTGCGATAATAAATAATCTCAAAATCACTTATCTCGCAGCACGCAGATTCACTGCGTGAAATACTAGTTGATCAGACTTTCTCATATAATGCCATGACATTTCTATGATTTTCTCTAAAACAAACGAAATTGTATGTACCAGAAGCTCAAAAAACCAACAAAAAATGCTGCACAATTATATGTATATGGTGTTGGTTGTCACATTTCAAAACATAACCCCCTAAAATAACTTTGAATCAATATCTATTCATAAAAACGGATAGTGATATCATGAACCAAAGATTTCTCATATCTACGGAAAATTATAGTATTCATATGAGACTCGACACAAATTTACTTTCGCCATCCGAAAATAAAAGTACATATCTCCCTCACACAGTATGAGTGTGAACTGAAGTGACGTTAGAATGGAGGAACTGCTCTCGCGACCTTCGATTTTGTTCGATAAACTTTTTCGTTCGCTTTTCAATATGGCTGCTGTGATAACCAACCCGTGAGACAACCATACCCGGTCTCCCCTACCTGCCTGGTGATGAAACCCTCGAACATTTCTCTCGACACACAGTATTTTTTTAGTGAGTAGTTTGAATGGAAATAAACGCCAAAACTTCGTAACGCGTTTATTTATATCTGCCAAATCGTGAGACGGAGTGTCTATTCTATTGTTTTGAGACGATTGGTGAAGTAGGTATTACCAAATCTCAATATAAGTGACTGAAAACTATCGATATGAGAGGCGTTTGTTCCTCACTTGATTTCTCATCAATTTTTATAGTCAATATTTGAGGTCTTTTTTGTTTACTATGCAATATTTTCTTTTTCAGGACACTGTTTTCACTATCAAAGATGATAGACGGTTCACCTGATATTCAAATTGAAGCCAGTTGAAACTACGTCATTATGAATTCGAGCTCGACGACTTCCATCCAGGAATATATCCAAAATACAACTATTATCAACGACAGCTTCCAATTGCTGAATGAATCTGTTATGCCGTATGAAGATCGCCCAGAAACTTACATTATTCCTGTATTGTTCTTTGTGATATTCGTAATAGGGGTGATGGGAAATGGTACATTGGTGTTTATATTTCTGAGACATAAAATTATGAGGAGTGTCCCCAATATGTGAGTATATTAAGCACGTTTTCTCTTAATCAAATGAAATAGGTGATATGATATGAACATCGAAACCAATATTTATATCTATTTATCAGTTTAGCCGGGAAAAATCAAAAGAAAATAGAATATTTCAAAACATATTGTCACTTCTACAAAATTTTCACACCAAACAATACCAACTTTGAAGGGAAATCCAATGAAGTGACGACATTTCTCATGTGAAATTTTCGGTATCTACAAAATCTGCAAGAAATATATTCGAATAAAACTTAATTGTGGGATTTTCACTGAAAAGTTCACAAAACCGCCACAATTGTTTCAGTATACAAAAGCTTCCTTAGGCGTGTTCATACTGTCTATTTTTTTTTGAGGGTGAAACACAAGCACTATAGGAAAATTCGCCTGGGCGAAAGTAGCGATTCACGTTGCATTTGATTCGCTGGAGATTTAAATTATTTGAAAAAACGTTCTTGAGAAGTTCATATAATATTGACGCAGTTCTCCAAATGGAAGAGTTTTCAAACAGTGAAGTTTGAGGTGTACTAGATTGAACTCCCAGAAAAATAAGCAGCCACAGTCCTTCGCGTATTTATGATATGTACCGCTCTTGGTGAAATCAAATGTGTCAAGTCATTTGATCACCTACTGTGAAAGTATCTATGAAAGAGAGACAAATCTCTCTTCGTTTTGCATTGCAAGTTTGTAACCCCTATAAAACTAACCCCTATAAAGGTAACCCCTATAAATTTGAGATTTCGGGAACTTCGAGGCAAATACATCACCAGAACAATCAGAAGCAGAAAAACCACCGCAATGGAGACGTTGGCCATCCCCTGAATGTCCCGCGGGGGCCCAAAGGAGATCCCAGGGAAACAGCTACCCTTTTCCCCCCAGCCAGGTTCCTAGGAACCCTGGAGGATATCCCGGAGTGGTTCCAGGACATCCTTGACGAGTTCCCGCTGGAAATTAGCTAAAAAATAGCCCACAGCCAGAGAAAACTAGAAATGAATAGTTCTACCTGTCCCCCGAGACCCACCAGAATCTGAATCAACCAACGAATCACCTGCATCTGTACCCGAACAACTTCACCAAGGATAACTCAACCCATACACAAGAACAGCAATGCCCAAGGAACGAGAGAAGACCCACTAACCCGAGCAACACAGGATAAAAGCATTGTAACCAAACATAAACACCCAGCAGCAAGAACTAGACTGAGCTGCACATAAAAATAATTATTGTTTTTTTTTAATCAACGCAGCCCCTGAAGAGGTACCAGCCTAGAGCAGGGTACCACATAAAACACATGCATTATTAACTCACAATTAGGAGGAAATTTACTTACATTTAGAGAAAATAGACGTATCCAAACGATAGATTGTGTACTCAATGAATGAAGTTCAGGGAATGCTCAGGGTCGGAATTCCATACATGAGAACAGTACTCCAAAGAAGATCTAATCTAGCCTTTATATAGTTTGTCCTGAAATCCAAATGGAATGACGAGACAATAATGCTGTCGTCAGCAAAGCAATATATTGTATTCTTGTATTCTTCCCATAAGTCGTTGAAAAGAGGGTTTGAGACAATATGGATCTCTGGGGAACACCAGCGTTGATGCTGAAAGTAATCGAGAGATATCCATCGACAGCCACTCGCAGGGGAAGTTGAAGAGCCATACACAAAACAGATCCAACATGCCACAGCATCGAAGTTCAGCCAACAAACCTCTCATGCCACATTCAAAATGCCTTAGAAATATCAAACACAACAGCTCTTGACTCTCCATGTTTCTCGATTGCTTTATTCCAAATATGCGTGACATACGACATTTTTCCAAAAGCCATATTGGTGATCGCTCAAGGCGTTAAAGCCTTCCAAAAATTTGACGATATGGTGGTTTACGGCATTCTCCTTATTCTACCTAATTGCTGCTCTATATAATACATATCTTTGAATCCTATGACGTTCTACCCAGCTAATGACTATTAATTCAATCTCAGTTTGAGTATCAACCGACTGAAAATTTCAAGATCAAGAGATATGACATTGACATGCTTTGATGAAGTCACCAATGACATCGGTCGTTGAAAAATAAGCCTTGGATGTTGCTCACAAAATAAATAGTAATGTGAACAACTTCATTGAAAACAATCAAAACCTCACTGTCAGGAAAATCAGGAGGTTACAGTTGACTTGTGACTCTCAACCAGAACATTATATTGGCAAAACGGAGAAAACTTCTTCTCTGAGAAAAAAAGAACATATTGTTTTTTGTGAATGTGAAGACCAGTTTCACTTTTGGTAGAGGGTCTGAGATCCTCCACGACTATAACAAATTACATTTACAATGAAAAAATACGAAACTCATTCTTTTCTGATGCTTTGAAATGACGAGATTCAGGAATTCTGAAAATTTACTGAATGAACAAATGAAATGGAATTCTTCCCCTCGATTAAATCGGTTTTCGTATACTGACATTCTCAAATATCTTATTTATCACATATCCTTTCAATGAGTTGGTGAAATTTCTTTCACGATATTGAATTTTTTTATTTGTTTATACTTGAACTCAGGTTGAATTATTAGCCATCAGGTTGGTTGAAGGTTATATGATTTATATTATTGTATATTAACCATATACATCGCTGATAAGGAAACATTGTATTCTGTATGATAACGCGATAACGCCTAAAAAGCTATTGTTTATTGTATCTAACAAGTGTTGTGTTTTGTAAACTGTCAAATGAAAAATCTCATAATGGAAAAGTACTTGAATGAGTAATGAATTTTCATAGGTAAATTTCATCAAAATTTCCCAGAACTTTCATCAAAGTTTATGAGACTATTACATTGTGACAAAAACTCATGATTTGAATGGTAGCTGAAATGAAATTATTATAATTGAAGTTTCACAAATTCGAAGGAAACTTACGAAAATTTCTTAAAATATTTTTCAAAACCTTATGGATGCGATGAAAGAAGTTTCTAAAAAGCTACTGAAATAAATTACGCAAAATTTTAGTACTGAAAAATTTTTCACATTTAAATGAAATAACTGTTGATTCCTTTCAGTTACATTTTTTCATTGGCATTGGCTGATCTCTTGGTTCTCCTCACTAGTGTTCCTTTCACCTCTATCGTATACACCATGGAATCCTGGCCATGGGGCGGACTGATCTGCAAGATATCTGAGACGGCAAAAGATATATCCACAGGCGTATCTGTTTTCACCCTCACCGCTCTTTCTGCAGATCGATTTTTTGCCATCGCGGATCCACTGAAGAAGTTCCATACCGGAGGCAAGTAAAAGTTTATTCTAATGATAGATAGAAAGTGGAAATTCGATTTGAAGGCTGAGAATACGTTTCGGGTTTGAAAAATGAACGACAGATGTTGTGGGTGATTTCCTACATTCAAAATCAATCAGGAAAACAAACACTTTCAACTGTCAAAATGACATATCTGTTGAAAAATCTGTCAAATTTTTTTCCGTTAAACAGCTGCTGCCCCACTACGACAACTCTCTGAAGTCTGGGGATTACCGGTATTACCTTTTAACATCGACAATATCTGCGCGTCGCTTCTACGGTAAAAAGCACTCCCAATTTTTTTTTCTAACACTCGCACAGAAACATCTGGATTCATACAAGCATATGCCATAATATTTATCCCATTTTTGGAAAAAAAGGTTTTGGCTTCCTTCTTCACCATCTTTTTAAAACATTTTTGGAAAGTTTCCACATTTTTCAAAATGAATAATCTCTTCTAAAAATATTTCCGTTTCAATTCATAAATATAATTATCTTGTTTCGTTTTTTCCCGTGAGTTGACCAATAATTTACTACAATGAACAATAATCAAATTCTAGAATGTCTATCGACTTACTAGATCGCTTCACGCACGGCACTGTAACTTCCATTGTCTTGATGGGCGAGTGGATGGCGCTTATATTTGAAAATCGAAGGCACTGAAAATTCCTCGGAATTCCATCGAAGCCGGTAGCATTATTCTCGTAGGGCAGTGAACATCGAACATTCGTGCGCTCATAGCTACGTCACAATTGGTTTATGTCTACCAGTGGCGGCTGGCGTTATTTTATTGAGGGCATACTTAACAACACTACCCCCTTTCCTGAGATTGTTAGCCACATTCAAAGAGGGGACTTCTCGACCCATGTAAGGACTCAGCCTCTTTATGTGGACCTGGATGACAATTGTATTCTGTACACTAGATCGTTTATCTTTTTGGTTATCAGGTAGGGTCCTTGCCATGGTCTCTGCAATTTGGGACACAAACCTTTCCAACGTTGGGGTTGATAGAGCCACACTGCATCGCCCTCCTTGAAGCTCATTGGTAGCGACTTTTTGACAAACCTTATCTTCATCCTGTCGCTGGAAAGCTGTAATTTGGATCTGGCAAATTTGTGAACAATTTCCAGTCTCTCCATCAGGTCATTCATATACTCTGAAATAGGTACCTCTTGAGAATCATCGGATGGGCTACCACACAATACATCTAGGGGAAGCTTCAGTTCTCGGCCTGTTGCAACAAGGATGGAGTGTAACCTGTCGCGTCATGTCGGTACCTCTTGTATGCCAATAGAAAGAGAGGAACCAATTTATCCCAGTCTCTTTGGTTTTTGGAGGCAAAAACCTAGAAGTAGTTATTGATGGTGCGCTTGTGCCTCTCGACCATTCCAACGGACTGTGGGTGAAGAGGTGTTGTTCTTGTCTTCTTCATTCCCAACGAAGTCATCATTTCCTTCCTTAAATTCGATTCGAAGTTGCAGTCCTGATCCGAGTGTTCTTGGGGTACTCCGTGTTTGGCAATTACGTTCTGCAACAGGGCTTCTGCGACTGTTTCAGCCTCTTGATTGGGTGAGGCTACTACTTCAGGCCATTTGGAGGAATAGTCCATCACAACCATAAGGTACTGGTTACCGGATGTGGAGTGGTCCCAGAATTTCAACTGCGATTCTCTCAAAAGGGTTCCTACTAAGGCACTGATTCGACTTTTCTCGTTGCCTTGTCTTCGGACCCTTTCTCGAAGAGCACAGGTCACAGCGCTTACACCTCTCTTCCACGTCTCGACGGCCAATGGTACTTCTCACGCACTCTTGTTAGAGCTCTTCTCACTCGGAAATGCTCCCCAGTACCGTCATCGTGAAGCTGTTCAAGTATATTCCGGTACACGTGTTAACAAGAATGATCTGGAATTTGTGGGGTTTTTATCCGTGCTTTTCCATTTTCGAGTGGGTAGGTCATCTCAAATACAAATGAAGTCATATTGTAGCCTGTATCCATTTTCCCGCTGGCTGTGCCTGGAAATCTCTTGCTATTCTGCCAGTTTTCAAGATCGGATCCTCCTTCTGAGATACAATGATCTCTTGCCTCGTCATGAAGGTAGTGTCTTCCTCAGAAGTAAATAATGATCGTACCACACCATGGTAAGGTGATTCCTCGGGTTTTCTGTCCGTATCGCTGGACAAGGGACCATTTCAGATTTCTACCCTCGTGGTCAGAGGGAACCTGAAGCGGAGGAAGGTAGGGGAGCATCCCCCTATCAGCGCTGTCCATAAAGAAGTCTCTGCTCGCTACCTTATCACGCCTGGTTGGAAGTTCTTCTTCTGTTAACTGAGTATCCTTGTCCTCCTGGCTTTGGCAAAATTTGCATCCAGATGTCAAGCATGGTCTTCTTGAGAGACCTGCGTTACTGTGACTTTCTCCATTTCGATGTTAAATTTCAAAATAGTAAGCTTGTAACTTTCCGATCTACCTGGCTATTTGTCCTTCTAGGGTTTTGACGTTGAAGAGCCACTGAAATGCTGAGTGGTCTGATCCAATCAACGGCCATATAAAGAGTAGTGGTAGTGATCTACCGCTTTGACCGCTGCGAGAAGTTCTTTTTCAGAAAGATTTCTTGACAAAAATCGGCCTCTGTGTTGGTCGGTGGTTCAAGCCGCAGGCTGTATGATCGATTTTCACTTGCCATCGTCCAACCCGTCCTAGGAATCACACGTTGGTGAGACCCCGCACAAGCTCGCACAAGGTTCGACTTCGGAGGATTGTCGTTCATAGGGGTGCGACAGCTAGTTAACGGAAAAACATGTTTTTGAACATATATTCAAGAAACGATGAATACAAATTAATGAAATGGAAATAGTAAATTTTCTTTGGAAGTGCAAGAACGAATTTTTTTCCAAATTTCACAAAAGCGCGAAACACAGATTTTCTTTCTGAACTATTGTTGGTACTCATCTGAGTGACATATCATATCACTTTGTGTTCTCATTGTCAACCTTCACATGTAAATGCTGTTCGTATTGTCATATTCTGAGTCGAAGTTGCTCTTTGGAAGTCTTCTTCATTTTAAATATTCCATCATTCATATTTGTTTGCAGCACTTTTCCTGAGCTGGCTACTCATTAGTGTCTGTTGTGATATATAGTTGATGTGTATATAAGTTCAACCTGCTTTTTTCTTTGTAATCATTTTCCATTTAATATTTTTAGTATATAGTTATTGCAATGGTTTGAACAATTAACGTAACAACCGATTTTGATGACAAATAAACTTTTCCAACAGTTACAGAAAGTATATTAGAGCTATCTTGGCTATTTTGAAAAATATTTGAAACAAACATTTTTTAATTCATTACTCATTTATCTGAAATCCTGTCTGTGAGGGAAACCATGACGGCAAATTAATTGTAATGAACTTTCTGGACTGCTCAAAATGGAGGTTTCGTAGCCCGAAGTTTCATGGTAATGCATGAATTTTTCAAGAGAAAACTAAATATCTCGTGAACTGTTGATTTTCAATAAAGAAAATCGTTTCGAAATTTCAAAAGTATCCTAAAATACAGGGTGTTCCATTCGAAAAAAATGAGTTCTGTCCCATTTTCATATCTTTAAAATTAGTCATCGATTTCGAACACCTTGTATAACATTTTATAAATATTACTCCGCAAAACGTTAGGATGAACTATTTCAATGAATCAGCAATGGCTAATTTATGAATTCTATCGAACTTTTGAATGTTATAGGGAAATCACACCAGATTCGTGTGATTCGTTTCTTTAGTTAACGAATGAAAATCTCATTTTTGGAATAGGGAGTACCACATGAAATCTCATCAGAATTAGAATGTCCAGGTTTTTGAAAATGTGGAAACATATAAGGTGTTATATTTGAATTAAGAAAGTTGGTATCAACTTCCGATATACACGGAATTGTTGGAGAAATGCCATTATTTTCATTAGATAAAGCTTATCAAAAACTTATGTTTGTCAATTTTCCGGATATGAATGCTATCGATTTCCATATTACGGATAAACGACGGTCATCGCGCTGTATTCTGTATATACGAGTATACAGTGTGTAACAACGAAAACTTAACAGAGCCGTTTTTTAATATGAAAAGTGAGATTTTTAAAAAAATCTCGGACACGTCGATGTCCAATCGAAGGGGGACACCTTTCAGACTAAACAGATTTTTTTGTAGTACGCACCCCCACAGAGGGGTGCGTCCGACGACCCTTATTTAGATAGGGAAAGTAGGTCGAATGGCAACTTGTTTCAAAGGTCTTTCGAATACCTTCACAACTCTGTTAAAAGAAAATTTTTGTAACGATTAGTTTTCGGGATAATTTGAAGTTAAAATTGCCATGTTGATAATACATTAGACAGACCAATCGGTAACTTGTATGCCTGAATAAAAAAAAATTCGAGCAGTTCTTCTTATCAGTGTGAACCGTCACAATTGCCGTTATTGGTCGGATGAAAACCCAAGACAATACGCAGAAATACATACCCAACATCCCCAAAAGTTGAATGTCTGGGCCGGAATATTAGGCAATCATATTACAGGTCAATTTTTCATTGATGGAAATTTAACCGGTGATTCTTATTTACAACTTCATGAAGAAGATACAACCTCGTATAGTTGAAATAATTGAACAGGATCCAAGATGTCAAGATGAATTCATCCATTTTCAACAAGACGGTGCATCACCCTATTATGCCGAGCTATAACTCCTGAGATGTTGATTAATGTAAGAGCAAAATTCGAACAAAATCTTTATTGTTGCATGGATCAAAATGGCGCACATTTTGAACATTTACTCTAAATTTCCTATGCGAGTTACCCTTACTAGGTGTTACATTTTTTGTGTGTGCTTTAAAAATAATCATTTGGATTTATTAAATCTAAAACAGTTTTTTAAACTTTTCTGTGTCGTCATCAGCATTCAAGGAAATCAACAGGTTGTATTCGTTGTGTTGGTAAGTTTTTAGTATGATTCACTTTTTTATCAGAAGCATTAAAATATCCACATCAAAACGCATCCTTCATAAGGAGGTGCCACTCAATTTACCTAAAATGTAAGGGAGGTAACCAACCCCATCCCCCGAAAAAATCTCCTCGTAATAAACAAATAATTCTTACATTTTTACGAAATCAAATGGACACGTATTAGCAGGTTGTCATAAAAAGCAAAAATTTATTTTTTTTTATGAAAGTTCTGAACGTAAATTGTACCTTTAATGTAAAGGTATTCGAAATACCTTTGAAACAAGGTGCCACTCGACCTACTTTCCCTATCCAAATAAGGATCGTCGGACGTACCCCTCCGAGGGGGTGCGTCCGTCCAAAAAATCTGATTAGTTTGAAAGGTGTCTCCCTTTAATTAGAAATCGACGTGTCCAAACTTTTTTTAAAAATCTTACTTTTTATATTAAAAAACGGCTCTATTAAGTTTTCGTTGTTACATACTGTATATGTTTCCGTAAAGAACGTGCTATTAATATTTCATCAACCCTCTTTCTTACTGTGCTCATCTGCAGGCTCTTCTTATGCCAGTTGAGTACTGAAAATGTTTTTCTCTGGAATCACGTAATTACGATATCAAACATTGTAGCTGAGCACGTGTTCAGAATAATTCAACAGACTCGATTTCAATAAACTGAAACCTAAACTATTTGCTTCTCTTTACTTCAACTACGAACATCACTCATAGTGTTAATGAATGTTGCTTGATTATCTAGCTACGAAAAAATAAACACTGAAAAAGCCAGTTTAGTTGAAACAGCAAACAAGTTGATATCTCATCATGAAAAAACATCAAAGTCACTAAGGGTTTACTGCCAATTATTAATCTCGATAGAAGAGTAAAATGAAGTTTGACGGAATGGTTATTCATCCTGTTCAGTGAAAATTTTATGACAGAATAAACAGAAATGATCTTCCCATGAAAATATACGTCTGTGGCTTTTGGGCAATTATTTTGACGAAATAATAACTTTCAGGCCCGGTATTTCAGTTTTATCCAATTTTATTGCCTTTTCCGAAACCATCACAAAATCTCTTCAAATTCCGTCACTTTCAAAGCTGTAAAATCCATTCATGCTATTCAGTTGACCTACTTTTCTCATCTTATACATACTGGAAGGAATAAAAAGATAATATAAAACTTTATGTAGGTGCAGGATGGACAGTTTATTATATTGATTTTTTTAATAATTTGACTCGGCATGCTGAAGGAAAAGAGATTGTGACATCAACAACTTAATATTGAATTCGGATAATAAATAATGAATTAGAATGTTTGATACCTGGTTTGTTTCGAAACTCAGTTGGAAAATTTCTCATTTCTCTCCAAATCGGGATAATTTTATAATGAAGTACTCAGTTCATTCATAATATCACGACTTCATGTCGCGATTGAGATTATTCTACTCATGTCATCAATGACAGTACGTGATGACATTCATTCGCTTGTTTGATTAAATCCCAGCCAGTGGGGCTCTGACGTTTCGTCGTGAGACACTTTCCTTATCGTCTTTTCAGCACAAAATCTGGATATCATCATAAGATGAGGCACTAAATTCATTCACGACATTACGACTTCATGTCACGAATGGGATCAACCTACTTATGTCATCGATGATAGTAAATAATGACATTCATTCTCTTTTTCTATTACATCCCAGCCTGTGGACATATGATGTCTCGTCGTGAGACACTTTCCTTATAGTCTTCTCAGCTCCAAATAAGATGGGGCACTCAATTGATTCGTGAAATTACGACTTCATGTCACGAATGGAATCAATCTACTCTTGTCGTCGATGATAGTACATAATTAGATTAATTCGCTTATTTGATCAAATCCCAGCTAGTGGAGGTATGACGTTTCGTCGTGAGACACTTTCTTTATCGCCTTTTCAACTCCAAATAGGATGAGGCACTTAATTCATTCATGAAATTATGACTTCATGTCACGAATGGGATCAATCTACTCATGTCATCGATGATAGTATACAAAGACATTCATTTTTTTTAATTATATCCCAGCCTGTGGACATCTGATGTTTCGTCGTGAGACACTTTTCTTATCGTCTTTTCGGGTCCAAATAATATGAGGCACTCAATTCATTCATGAAATTACGACTTCATGTCACGAATGGAATCAATCTACTCATGTCGTCGATGATAGTACATAATGACGTTCATTCGCTTATTTGATCAAATTCTAGCTAGTGGAGATCTGACGTTTCGTCATGAGACACTTTTTATCGTCTTTTCAGCTACAAATAGGATGAGGCACTCAATTCATTCATGAAATTATGACTTCACGTCACGAATGGGATCAATCTACCCATGCCATCGATGATAGTATACAATAACATTCATTCTCTTGTTTTGTTATATCCTAGCCTGTGGACATCTGATGTTCCGTCTGAGACACTTTCCTTGTCGTAGTTTCATCTCCAAATAAGATAATGCACTCGATTCATTCATGAAATTACGACTTCATGTCACGAATGGAATCAATCTACTCATGTCATCGATGATAGTATATAATGACATGCATTCGCTTATTTGATCAAATTACAGCTAGTGGAGATCTGACGTTTCGTCGTGAGACACTTTCTTCATCGTCTTTTCAGCTCCAAATAGGATTAGGCACTCAACTCATTCATGAAAGCATGACTTCATGTCATGAATGGGATCAATCTACTCATGTCATCGATGATAGTATATAATAACATTCATTCCCTTTTTTTATTATATCCCAGCCTGTGGACATCTGATGTTTTGTCGTGAGACACTTTCCTTGTCGTCGTTTCAGCTCCAAATAAGATGATCCACTCAATTCATTAATGAAATTACGACTTCATGTCACGAATAGAATCAATCTACTCATGTCGTCGATGATAGTACATAATGACATTCGTTCGCATATTTGATTAAATTACAGCTAGTGGAGATCTGACGTTTCGTCAGATGGATGCTGCATTAGTTGAACTTACTTCAACTCACTACTGATTTTCACTCAATTTTGTGAAGCAAAAAAGGTTGGAAATACTCTTGAAGATATGTTTTTAAAGCTGATCCGTGTACTAACTTTGTGAGGTCTAGCGAGTTCTTCGGATGTCATTGATAAATTACTAGGAACTGAGATGTATTTGTAACCAGATGATCACAGGAATATGAAGACATTTGAAATTAAGCGACAGTACAATTTTCATTCCCAACAACATTCCCATGTTGACGTCTGACATAACAATCATAGACTGACGAACAATTCAAACACTTTTATGGCTGCTAAAATAAAAATTATGTTCAAAGTAGTGAGATCCAATGGTAATCCAAAACATGCCCAGTTTCACCGAATCAGTTTTATATAACAGGACTATAACGCGGAACCATAAAATGTTTATGACTTGTTTTCCGGCTCCGGTCAAAATTTATTGCAAAATTAATCGTTAAGTGGTTAACTGCAAAACAAACAAAGCCCGGTTCATGTATTGCATGCTTCTCAGGTGCCTTTGAAGTGAGCCCAATTTCCCATAAAAGTTCGGTAGATCCAAAACAAAGTATTTCAAATAAATCATAAATTTGTCTTTGATGTAGATAGGTAACTCGGTTCATGGCCTGAAATCAAGTTGTGAATAATAATTGACGATAATTTTTGGGAGAGAAAGCTTTTAGCTTTCTGCTACTGCATTTTGATACAAAAAAAGTGGCAATCAGTTTCGAAAGAAGTTACTCTATATATTCTATTCTATTTCCCATTTCGTGACGAAAAAATTCTAATTCATGAATGAATTGTGTGTCTTTTTTTATAATATTGTACAGATTGGTACTGAAAGCCCTAAGGCAAGTCTTACGACGAAACATCGATGTCTACAAGTGAGAATGACAGTGTTCCATTTAAGTGAAATTTTTACTTTTCATTTAGCACATTGTGTAGAAATCCTGTAAATGATATCTGATTCAATTCCATAACGAATGTTTGGATTAGGAACTGAGTAGAAAAATGTGTTTTTTGTATAACTCAGGGTTCATATAGAAGTATTTGTTTCGAAAGACTTTGTCTATCGTGTTATTCAATGTTTATATGGAAGTAGCTATTTCAGGAGGGTATTTTCTTCTAGCATGTGCCTGAAAGTTACCTCTACGCATGATCTACACATGTATGTAGAGAGTAACTTATTTTAAAATTGATTGCTGCCTTTCTTTTTTTGGAAGAATTCTACAATTATTTGTATCAAGATGGAGTAGTAGAAAGACAAAAACTTTATTTCTTAAAATTAGTAACTTTTAAAAATATAATCCGTTCAATTCAAATTATCAATGAATCCATTCATATTTTGAAGTCTAGATTGAAAGTTTTTGAAATTTACTGAAAACTAGGAAGTTGCCACTAACTAATTCATCATTTTGGAGTATCCATTACGTTGTATTTTCGTATTGTAGTCATTTTTAGTGCATTTATCTTCGAGACAGTCGTCAGGAATGATTATATTTTCATTTTCTTCCTATTACGGTGTACTTTTCATATAAATCATCGCCTTTCAGAAAATGACATTTATTCAAATGAATCCACTGATAGTGGATCAGAAAATTAATTTCAATTTATCTTCTCACTTATTGTGTAAGAATTACCTGATATTTTTCACAATTTTTTGTTTTTTTTTTGTTATATAACCTTACACAATCTGAAAAATGAATGAAGCTGAATCAATTGAGAATTAGCTGAAGTATAATACAGGACAAACTGAAAAGTTGACCCCGATTTTTCTCACATTTTTTTGCAACTATCTCGTTTTCTGTGGGTTTTTTTCTTTTGATATTCACCATGAATATTGTAGAAGATTGAATTCCCAACAACTCTTGTGTCAACATTTTTTATACGTCGAAACATTTTCGAAATAGAGGGCGGAGAGCTCGCGGTTAGAGCCTCATTTAAGGTCAACAGGTATTCTCGGTCAAAAAGACGATAAAAATAATTTATTAATAATTGATAAATACATAACTGATGATAATGCTCATTTCCTATCATCTGTTACATTATATTTCCCGGAACCTATAACAACAAATTCAGCTCCTGCTCCAAAGGAGATGCTCAACACAATATTCTGCAACTGCAAGAACGGTTGTGGGTCGCGATTTGTATGCAGAAAATCGGGGTGACATGTTCTTCAGTTTGTGTCCAGTGTGATGGGCAAGCTTGACTCAATGCTTTGCCATA
Organism: Leptinotarsa decemlineata; assembly: GCF_000500325.1. Classification (NCBI taxonomy): domain Eukaryota; kingdom Metazoa; phylum Arthropoda; class Insecta; order Coleoptera; family Chrysomelidae; genus Leptinotarsa; species Leptinotarsa decemlineata. The sequence continues at coordinate 9,502 of NW_019290986.1, read as the reverse complement.
TCAGAGCGATGTCAATGACAGAATCTTTGACCCCGAAATCATGAAAGACCCGAAGACAAATGTCATGTATGGAATATATACTGAGTATTTTCCTAAACAATTCTATAACTGCACGGGCAAGTAAGTGTTATTGAGTAAACTGATACTAACAGCTGCCATCCCTCAAGATGTGCAGTAGATGTGTAGAAATTCGTTATCAGTCTGTTAGATTACTCAAGCCGTAAACATCCAAATTCAGAACCGTATCCAGTTAGTGAAGAAGTTTAAAAGTAAATTGCATAAACATATTTTGAATAGTCATACTAGTAAAGTTGTTTCTGATATATTTAAATACATGGAGAAAGAAAAGACATCGGGGGTAGTTAACCTTCCATTAGAAGAATTGTTACAGAAAAAGGAAATATAGAACGAAAAATAGCAAAAAGGCTAAAACCGAATTAGGTAACGCAGATAAAAGTTTGTTACGTAGAATTATTTTAAATAGTTATACCACTGACAAAATTGTGCCTACAATGTCGAATATTTTAAGAAAATTTAAAGAAACTGGATACACGAAGAAGGAGATTCTCCTCCTGAAGTAGTAAAATCGATGGGATTCCGCTGAAGAACGGAAACAAATAGAAAAAAATAATAATGGAGGGACATGATATTCGTCAATTAGAAATAGCTTTTTCACATGTCATGAAATCGTACAGACACTTGAACAAAACGATTGAATATATGAATGAAACATACATTCATGCTTCGCATACCGTTGCTACTTGTTGGGACGACAATTCCAATGAAGGTCTAGCTAGGCCCATTTGAAAAGGACAACGATTAATTATTGTTCATGCTGGCAGCGAGAAGGGCTTCCCATTCCAAATGCTCAACTGATTTTTAAATCAAATTCAAATACCGGAGACTATCATCACGAAATGAATTTTACCAATTATAAAAATAGTTGGAGGAAAAAAGAGTTCCTAACCTACCTCCAAATTGAGTCGTGGTTATTTACAATGCGCCTTATCACAATGTTCAGAAAAATAAAGCACCGACTTCTAACAGTAGGAAATACGATATGATAAAATAGTTAAGATCAAAAAATATTTATTCTGACACAAATATTTCAAAAACTGATTTGTATAACCTTATTAAACTACATAAGCCAACATCTAAAACGTAGATGAAATTTGAACTCAAGATGGCCCTAGTGTCTTATGATTACCTCCCTGCCACCCAGATTTGAATCCCATCGAATAACTATGGGGATCACTAAAGCAATACGTGGGACAAAAACAGTTGTCATTCCATGTTAGGGATGTCCAACATTTATGTGCAACTTTTTTTGACGCTTATGGTGCTGAAGAGTGAATGAAACGCTGTGATAACGCAAAAAAGTGAGAAAAAAATTCTTGAGAGCGGAACTTCTCATTGACAAAGTTACGGAAGATCTGATTATATTAGTTATACCACTGACAAAATTGTGCCTACAATGCCGAATATTTTGAGAAAATTTAAAGAAACTGGATACATTGGAGGAGGAGATTCTGTTCCTGAAGTAGTAAAATCGATGGGATTCCGCTGAAGAACGGAAACAAATAGAGAACTATTAATGGAGAGACATGATATTTGTCAATTAGGAATAGCTTTTTTACATGTCATGGAATCGTACAGACAATTGAACAAAACGATTGAATATATGGATGAAACATACATCCATGCTTCGCATACCGTTGCTACTTGTTGGGACGACAATTCCAATGAAGGTCTAGCTAGGCCCATTTCAAAAGGACAACGATTAATTATTGTTCATGCTGGCAGCGAGAAGAGCTTCATTCCAGTTGCTCAACTGTTTTTTAAATCAAATTCAAATACCGGAGACTACCATCACGAAATGAATTTTACCAATTATAAAAATAGTTTGTGGAAAAATTAGTTCTCAACCTACCTCCAAATTGAGTCGTGGTTATTGACAATGCGCCTTATCACAATGTTCAGAAAGATAAAGCACCTACTTCTAGCAGTAGGAAATAAGATATGATAGAATGGTTAAGGTCAAAAAACATTTATTTTGACTCAAATATTTCAAAAACTGATTTGCATAACTTTATCAAACTCCATAAGCCAACATTTAAAACGTAAATGAGATTTGAACTCAAGATGGCCATAGTGTCTTATGATTACCTCACTGCCACCCAGATTTGAATCCCATCGAATAAGTATGGGGATCACTAAAGCAATACGTGGGACAAAAACAGTTGTCATTCCATGTTAGGGATGTCCAACATTTATGTGCAACTTTCTTTGACGCTTATAGTGCTGAAGAGTGAAAGAAACGCTGTGATAACGCAAAAAAGTGAGAAAAAAATTCTTGAGAGCGGAACTTCTCATTGACAAAGTTACGGAAGATCTGATTATAAATTCAAGTGAAGATTCTAATTCCGAAACTGAAAGTAGTGATTCTGCCTAATTTTGTGTGAAATTATTATTTATTTTCGAATAATAAGTTCAAATAAAATAATTATTATTCGTGTAAAATTATTATTGATAATTCATTTGTCATAATATTGAAAGACATTTTATAATTGATTTATTATTGACAGAAAATGTTTTGTTGTTTTTTCTCGGAATTTTGCTCTTAAAATATTCGGGTTACCCAAATCGTCCTTTATTATCTAATTTGACTATATTTACAAGGACCCAAATGAAATAATATTCGTTTAATGTGTAATTTGCTTCATGATTTGAATATTTTTTTGCGATATTCAAGACAAGGCTTTGGAAAATTTATAAAATAGTATGTGTTGGTTTTGAATGATTTGTATCGTGTATCACTTTTATATACTCCATTACAACACCGTTTTGTTGTTCCTTTTCGTACAAATAACATAATTATAATGGAGTATACATTTTTTTTCTGATTATTTTGACTTACTTACTACTTTTTTTTTCATTTTTTTTGCAATTGATAAAGTTCAATTTATATGATAATTTTTGAAACATGAGTTGCGGGCTCTTCAACATGGTTGTTTACAAAAAACAGTAGGAAAAATATGGCTGATACTGATGCATGCGCACAAAAAAAAAATGTGATGAAAAGGCTGTAATTAAAAATTGATACGTGAATGAAACAATGATTGAATATTATGTAATAGTCGATAAGAAACGGAAATTATCAATGAATATGTATTTATCAACGAATAATAACTATCGGTGGTGTGTTTTTTACCGGGACTACCGGTTGACCTTAAATGATTCTCTAACCGCGCGCTCTCCACCATGTATGTCAAAAACGATTCAACGTATGAAAAATTTCTGAAACAAAATTTGTAGAGATTTTTATCCTGTTCAAAATTGGTGATGCATACAAATAGCGAAAGACTCATAGAAAACGAGATATTTACAAAAAATATACAAATAATCGATTTTGTGACCTATGACCTTAGATTTTGATAGTCGTCTCAGAAAGTTCTCCTCCTTCCGAGGAGAACTTTTTAAGACGACTGGACTATACGGAATCAGCCTCAGATTATCAAACAGTTATCAGCTTGACTGCTGAGATTTCAGGTATTCACACCTCAAGAGAATTTCTACTGATACGGTGGATAATCGATTAAACTAATGGTTGATGTAGTGTGAATCATTTAATTCCCAACCACTCCCAATTTGTAGGTTCAAATAGACATGAATTATCCATATACGGTGAGAGGAATGCATTCATGTAGTTTCCCTTAAGCTTTCTCATGTGTTTCATTCAGCAGCTCCGTTTGTGGATTCCATCAGTCGAACAAAGAGCACGTTAATTTCCAAACACACTGAACAGCAATGAATAATATGATTGCCAATTTCCATTTATATGACTTGTTTGGGGTGACGAATATATGATCTACCTTACTGATTATTATACCTCCGTATAACACTGCTACAACCCACATACTCAAACTTCATTTGAGAAAGACAATATTTCGGTGGTGGAAACAAAAAGAAAAACATTAAAAACAGACTGTAATTTCAGTAGAAAGTTGTTTTTTTACCGCAATCTCCCCTTGCTGGGGTGAATCGCAGATCACTTAAAACTTCTACTGAAAACTTTTCGCATATTAGTCCTGTTGATTTAGCGATTAACCTCGGAATGACAGGTAATGAGCTAAATATCTGTATATAATTTTAATATGGCTTTCTAAAAGCTGTCTCAAAAGTTTTATATAATCTCGTGTCTGCACCGGAAGTTATACAAGGTCAAAGGTGAAAAATAACAGTTTTTTCGCGGTTATCTCAGTTTTTATTGCTCCAATGATGTTACCATTTTATTGAATTTTTTTTTCCATGCGCTCAGTCGTTTTTGAGATAGAGGGCGGTAAACGCGCAGCGCTTTGCCGTGGGCACTATAATCCAAGGTCCACCGTGAATATCTGTGAATATTACCTTCAATTATTTAAATTATTTATCAGTTGATTATTATATTTAACAACATTTCACAATTCACATATATTGATATAATAATACTTACCTACTTTGTGTACGGTTTTTGTAAAACCCTTTAATAGTGAAAATAATACAATGGACTGTATTGATTAGTTTTTCAATGTGGATAGGATATATTAAACATATTCATATTTGTTACTTTCAATTCTCAAAATATTTCTATAACAAATTGAATAATAGGGTTATGGTAATAAACTATACTTGATATAAGAGATTTATATATTCAAATATACATTCATTCACGAACGTAAACCTAAAACAATGGATTCCTTCACAAGAGATGTCAATTTCTCAAAAATAGATACTGTAGAAATGGAGAACGTTGTACAGTTAAATCAAATAATGTGTGGTGTAGAACACAAAACAAAGTTTTAAATTCTCCACCAGAATATTAGAAGTATTTTAAAAAATATTGATGAAATGGATGTATATCTCAGTCAAGTCAGCATGCTTTTTGAATGCATAGTTTTGACAGAAACATTCCAAATAAATGATCCAGGATTATTCTGCAGGAATGGATATGATTTTATATATAATAATGGTGGAATCAACAAAAACGATGGTGTTGTTGTATTCCTGAGGAACAATCTTGAATATAAATCGAATATAGTGTCTTTGGGAGTATGGAGCATAATAGACATAAACATGTCAAAAAAAAGAAATATCCTAATAACAATGGTATACAGACCCCCATCAACTTCCTTGGAATCATTCGTCCAGAATTGGTCGGGATACCTAGAAAAAATAAGAAATAATGCATGCAGCATCATATTTTGGTAGGTGACTTCAACATCGACATTCTTGTGGAAGATCAGGAGATATCTGAATGTACTATCTGAATATAACTACGTCTCAATGATAAACAAACCCACAAGAGTACAAAATAATTCATCAAGTTGTTTAGATCATATTTTTTTGATTACAAAATCAGAATGCATATTAGAAGAAAGCCTACCGATTATAATCAAATCAGGAATCACCGACTACTTTACCACATTGTTAGTAATGACTTTGAAAATAACTGAAAAACGAAAAGCGTGGATTGTAAAAATTACATAAACTACCCTGAACTGAAATCGTACCTGAGAGAAACAAACTGGTTTTTCGTATATAATGAAACAAGAATTGAAGAAGCAATGACAGCTTTCATAGAAAAATTAACTCGAACAATTGAAAAACACACTAAAAAAATAAAAATCGAGAGAAAATTAATCAAAAGGAAAATTTGGATAACAGAGGGCCTAGTAAAATCCATAAATACCAAAGGAAAATTTAAGATTCAAATGAACGAGTCTGAGAATCTATTTTCAGACTCGTTCATTTGAATCCTGCACGCATGACGTGAATAAGGGTCTGACGAAAAACAATATTTTATAAAAAATAATCTCAAGCATTTAGAATTGTATATCAAGTTTCATCTTCTCCAATGTATCAACATTTTTTCTTCAACATCAATGTAACCATCCTCATTTCCACCAGGTCATCTTGTCTCATATTTCAGTCTCTCAATTCTTTGCTTTCAGTTTTCCAATGATTTGATTTCAGTTTGTATGCTTCAATGAACGCTATCACCTTGTCTTTTTCCCATTCAATTTCGCCAGTACAAACGACATAACAAACTACGCTCCATGCCACTGATTTGAAAATCTGTTTGTCGATGTCGAACGTCGAATGGCGCGTCCTTATTCTGGAATCGACTCGACTATCCTTTGATTTTACCGATAGTCGATGGAAAACAATTCGAGTGAATCGTCAAAGCCTACTAAAAACTTCATCTCTGACTAACCTAGTTTTCAGTTGTTCTACAGTTTCATCATGATTTTCTCCTTATACAAACTTTTTGTCCACTAATATTCGTGACAATGACGTACAATGACGTACAATTCCATATATAAATCCTCGATACATCAATCATAATAGTCAAAAGTGAAGTCAGTTAGATGTTTCTTCGTTCCTACTAGGAATTCATCTTTGACTTATCTAGATTTCAGTTGTTCTACAATTTTATCGTGATTCTCGCCTGATAGAAATGTTCTTTCAACTAATAGTAGCTACCAGTAGCTAGTGATTGGTGACCTGTATTCTACTCAAATGTTATATTATTTTCTTTTTAAGAGCATCTGATCGACAAGGTTCTGTAATTTTCTGAAAGTCATGCTCAAAGTCTTTGTCTTTTGTTTATTTTTGGAAAGTTCTGGTAGAATTTGCCTGTCTGAAGTAACTCTATCTCCAAATTGCTGAAATAAAGTTGCAGTATTCTCTTTCATCAAGCAGATGAAAATTCATTGTATCGTATTCTGCTAGGCATGATAAATAGAAAACTCCTCCCTTGAATGAAAATTGAATAACATTCGAAGGGTCAATGGTCTCCCTGAAACTTTCCCGTAAGTCTCTCTTTTTGTTATGGATTGTATTTTTTATTGTTCAGGAGGAAGCAAACGAGCCAAACGGATAACAATCTTCGTGGCATCGTTCATATGGTTATCGTCCATTATATGTGCTTTTCCTGCTGCGGTGGGTTCTCACATTAAGTACATACCATCAGAAGAAAGAGAAGTCTTCCACATCTGCTACCCTTTTCCCGACAGCTGGTTCGACTACGACTATCCAAAAATGGTGATTATGGCTAAATTTTTGATCTTGTATGTCGCACCTCTGATCATCATAGGCGTTTTCTATATCAGCATGGCTGTGTCTCTAATGCGGAGCACGAAGAATATACCTGGAGAAATGAAAGAATTGCACAGGCAGGTAAATTTTACACTATTTTACAAACAATATAGGATATCGGACAAAACTTTTGAAACAACCTAAAAATAATGTGATCTCAACAGTAGTGAGGTTTGAAAGAAAGGAATTCATTCTTCGATATACGAGTATGGGTAGAAACCGGCGGGTCCTTGCCGCCGTTTATAGGTCCTATAATCAATCAATAACCTGACATATTACACGGGTAATCAAACAGATATTTTGGGCATGTATATCTGTACATTTTAAAGTTATGTATCTTGTACATCCTCCCAAGGAATTGCCTCCTAGGTCATCGTCCTGTCCTTTCCAGGGAGGTGAACAGGTCTCTAGGAGACATTTTCTTTATATTGGCAGGTGTAGGCCAAGACTCGCCGAACACACACTCTCTTTGGCAATCTTGAGGTGTCTCACGGTGGCCTCCGCGAATGTTTTTGGAAAATGCAGCGATTTTACTGCCGTTGCGCGGGCTTCTCGAACCTTCTTGGAGTTCCCTTCGTGGAGGTGCACAAGTGAGNTTCTCCAACTGCACCTCCCTACTGAAGTAATGCAGATTGATGTCCATTATAAATGAGGCTTAGATGGGAGTGGATGTTACAGTATTTACAAGCAGAATTTCACAAATGATCCAAAGTACTCAGATTTCAATATTGTCATTAGTACAATCGTGCCACTAGAAATGTCAGTTGTGCATAGAGAACAAAAGTTTATATTCTGGAAGAAGTCCATCTTCGACAAAATACTGTCGCCCAATATGTTTCAAGTTGGTAAAAGGAAATAATGAAACCACAAAGCAAATGTATGGATTCATTATGCAGCAAATTCAAAATCTGAAACCAACAGATATCCTGCTGAACGCAGAAAAAAGTATTCAGTTTAAGCATATACCCATATGCATATAAATGACCTTGAGAAAGTGATAGCTAGACCATGCAACATTTCTGCATTCAAGTTTGGAATCTCAATTTTGCATTCATACCTCAGGTGCTACGAATATCTTCTGCACATAGCCTATAAGATGGAATCAAAACAGTGGCAAGCTAGAGGAGATACAGCAAAAAACGCAGTGAAGGAAAGAAAAAACCATATCACTGATCTATTTTATGATAAGATGAGTCTAGTTGTAGATCAGCCAAAGCAGGGTGGAGGAAACTCAAATGACGGGAATACCGACAATTCCTCTATTGTTGCAGAAATAACAGTTCTAGATGAGAATCTATTGAAGATATTTGCCAACATATTGAGCACAATATCCAGTTGCCACTATATAAAACTAGACACTTACAAATCTTACTGTCTGGAGACTGCAAAACTTTGCGTGCAAAATTACGGGTGGTACAAGATGAGTGCTTCTGTTCACAAGCTGCTTATTCACAGTAGTGACATAATAGCCTGTTTGCCATTACCTGTGAGACAACTTTCAGAAGATGTTTTGGAAGCAACCCAAAAAAGAATATAAAAACATTCGACTCTCCCATTCCAGGAAAACGTCACGGATAGATACAAACACAGATATCATGCATTGGATGCTGATAAATTCGGATCCAGTAATAACTGCCAAACGTCATAAGAATACAAGGACAAAAAAAGTATTTAATGAAGATGTATCATCAATGATCACAATTCCAGAATTTTTAACAAATATTCACACGGAGACTGACCGTGATGATGAGAGTGACGATGATTCATCGGATTCTGATTGAAAGAATTGTTTTCATCATTCAATCATCATCATTATTATTGTTTTATATAGGTTAGTTAAATTTTAAGTTTCTAGTTTGATAGATTTGGATGTTTACTGTTCTAGCTAGTTTATTTTCCTGTCATACATATCTATATGAATCAAAAACTTTTTTTTAAACAATATTTGCCTTTTATTCCTATAAAAACTCAACCAACATGAAATTATATCTCACAAATAATGTTTTATACACACAATTTATGTTTCTGTATTGAAAAATGTTTTTGTCGCCGTAAATCGGCTGTTTTGCCGTGTGTGCACCGCCTTAGTTTCGTTCATGTGTGTTCCAACGAGCAGCAAGGGAAGAGTAGGTCACCTCTGGCATAGCCCCGCATTACCAGAGGTTGGCTGATCACAATGAGGTTGAGAATCCGCCACCTGGGGACGCGCCCGATAGGTATTCCAACCTACGGGACATTTTGATGTTATTTTCATTCAACGAAAACTTTTCACGAATTTTTTAGCGAGAGTAGGGCTTCGAGGCCCGATGCCCTTTGGAGCAGCTACTCCACTTTAAAGACGGCTTTAATGCGTCCCAGAGAGATT
>NW_019290985.1:135430-219783 GCF_000500325.1 Leptinotarsa decemlineata | reverse complement strand
ACAATGGGGAAGCAAACTGTCAATTTGTTGTACATAGAGGGCGCTAAGTGTTTGTCATCAAAAGATACATTGGTTATATGGGAACATTTGTGATTTTTCGCTTTCATTCAGAGAAATGGGTCGTTGTGCTTCTTTCGGGTGCAAAGAAATGGGAGTTTATAAGTTTCCTGAAGGTACTATTATGAGAAGAAAATGGGAAAAAGTTATCAACCAATATTTGTTAAACCAATTTATTGTTAAATTTGAATCTGTAAATGAATTAAGTTGTCATAACCTCAATATTAATAATTGAGTAGTAGGCACTGATATTATTCCGTGCTCAATTCATTATTGCTGTCAAGTAAGCTTGGATTCAGTTTCATTCACACTGATCTACGAGCTAAAACAATACAGATTTCGAAAATATCAAAAATGCATATCCGGAACGAATTACCTAACCATAACGGTCTGTGGATTCACCTGAGACAGCCATAATTCACTGGTCTGTAAACCGTTCGTTGGTTTGCTCATTATTTCCAATGCCACAGCGATCTGTTCATCGTTTATTTTATAGTTGTGTAATTGTTGTGCGGCAGACACAGTAATACGTAATAAAGCATCTGCTGATTTAGAAAATGAATTTTAATCTTATTCAAGTCATGCTGTCGGTCTCATTTAATTAAATTTGAAAAGAAGGTCGAAATAAAAACATTGATTTTTGCGTCCAGGATCAGTNATTAAATTTAATTAACTACTCATGCGCTCATTTCAAGAAAAGGATTTTAAAAACAGTTGGGTGAAATCAACACACATATGTGAAACATTGGAGACTAACACACAATAAAAATAAAAATGTATTTTAATTTTGAATGTCATCCATGAAGGGCATGTTTCACCCCCCAATTCATAGTTGAGGGTGACCGTTGTTGTGTTATTACTAAAACCTGACCGTGTTTTCTCATTTCTCACAAAACAGTATCGAGACTGTGATGTATTTATCTTCAGCGTTATACAGGATTACAAATACCTGAAAGTTCAACGAGCTAATTTTGCTGATAACATAATTAATAACAAATAATATATTAATATCGTGCAGTACGCCAACACTTTAACTAAATTCCAACATTCCGTTTACATCCGAATCGGTTCCGCACGGGTGCAATGCTGATACTTAATATAAATTCACCCACCGGAAATTTAAGGGCACGGAGGAACTGTGATGAAAAGATAACTATATTCTAAGAACGCGCCTTTTTTACCCGTGTCTGGCGCCTCAGTTGGAATATTTAATAACTCCTTTCTTATTGCATATCTATAATATAAAACGAACCTAAATACATAATTTCAGCTTCCGAAAATATTGTGGATCGGAGAAACAATGATGAAAAGGTAATTATTATATGTAAACGCGCCCCTTTTCCTTCTACGGGGGGCGCCCCAGTTGGAATATTTAAAAATCCTATCTTATTGCATATTTATAATATAAAATGAACCTAAATACATAATTTCAGCCTCCGAAAATATTGTGGATCGGAGAAACAGTGATGAAGATAATTTTCATTTGTAAACGCTCCCCTTTTATCCATAGTGGGGGTGTCCCAGTTGGAATATTTGAAAATCCTCCCTTATTGCACATCTACAGTATAAAACGAACCTACATACAAAATTTCAGCCTCCGAAAATAGAGTGATACGAGAAACACTGATGAAAAGGTAATTTTCATATGTAAACGCCCTCTTTTATCCCCAGGGGGGCAGTTGGGATATTCAAGAATCCTTTCTTATAGCACATCTAAAACATAAAAAGACCCAACATACAAAATTTTAGCATCTACAACATAAAACGAACCTACATGCAAAATTTCAGCCTCCGAAAATATACGGAGAAAAACTGATGAAAAGGTAATTTTCATATGTAAACGCTCCCCTTTTATTCTCAGTGGGGGGTGCCCCAGTTGGAATATTTAAAAATCCTTTTTTGTTGCACATCTTCAACATATAATTAATCTACATTGTGATAGGCATTGTTTTTTTTCTTTATTCGATAAAATATACATTTATCGTCTGTTGTATTACTTAACATAGCCGTTTTCTAAGGACACTGGATTAGAGTAAGCTGTTCGAGGATTTTGTGAGGATTTTCATTAATTTGCGAATAAAATATGCATTCGCCTCAATTTCCGGAGACGGAGTATTTTGTGGAATCGGAAATTTCGAGAAACGACCGATCGGCCGCGAATAGGCCGAAAATGACGTCGTCGTCACGCATAAATCTAGCGGCCCGGTGATTCCTTTCCGGGCCATGGCATCACTTGATTTCTCGATTGCTCGCTCGTAGGATCGATCGAATCTAGTAGGCGTCCTTTGCATAACATCCAGTTGGCGTAGACCGGAGGTCACTCGGTATCGTCTAGAAGTTCACGGGGCTTCGATTCTTGCTTCAGAACAAACGAATGTACGGAGACGTAGGTCTGAGGAAGGTCGAAATTGGGTTTGAAATGTCACGTGCCCACCAATTTTGTGTATTTATCTACTTGCAACGAAGGTCTGGCGGATAATATTGGCAGTGCATTTAATATTTTGAAAAGTTTGTTGCAGTTCTCAAATAACACTTAGTTGGTGTGAAATTGATTTTAAATAAATCTAAGTCAGCATTGATGAAATCATTTGTCAGGAGCAACTTCTCGAATAGCGACTCGACGATTCTCCATAACAATTGTCTCCACTTTCTCAACATTTTCATCGATTGTTATTGTGCTGGGACGTCCAGTTCATATTAGAAATACGCGACGGACTGTGGCTGCTCATCGTTTTGTGATACACTTCGAGCTCCACTGTCTTAAAAATATTTCATTTTTAGGACTGCGTTTATGTGGAATCAACTTTATTCCGTTCTTTTGAATGTATTTCCCTTCACAATTCAGAAGAAATTCAAAGATTAAATCAATTGAAAGAATTTCTGAAATCATTATATTTCACTTTTGGAAAAAGTTTCACTGAAGATCATTAGAGAAGTGTTTAGTACTCGTTTGGCGTATCGGCAGTTTTTTAACCTGTCAATTTACAGCTACAACTCCTCATTTGGTATATCCACAACAAACCGATTCGTTCTTTGTGGTCGCAGCTTTCTACTAATCAACTCACCTGCAAGCGTCAAAAATAAACGACTGACTAATTCGAAATCTGAATGAAATGTCTATATACGTTCGAATGTCAGCGATTCGGAATTTGCATAATGGAATTTTCATTCAGTTCGGCCAGTCGATAATTGGTTTATCAATATTCGCAGCATAGGTATGTGTTTATTGACTGTAATTACGTTTGGTTCACAGACCGTATTCAGTAGGTTAATGAGGACCGATTGTGTGTCAAAAGAAATGCCATTCTGTGGTCGGTTGTGACGGGAAATAAGTTCGAGTTCATTATCAGGTTGATAGTTGAAGTATACGTGATTATCTTCTCTTGCCAATGCCAAATTTATGATAAGTATTTTTCTTTGAAAGTTTAGAAATAAAGCATAATTTTTGTGTCAGTACAGTAAGTATGGTTGATCTGAAATTGAGTACCTAATTGAATTGAATATGGAGTTTTAATACTCAAATGGCAGATGTCTCTTTTAACACTTGCACCAGAACTGTTCCATGTTTTGATCACGGACATACAAAACTTGAACTGAAGTCTTTGACAGATGTCAGTGTCATATTTTTTTTCTCCCTCTCTTCATTCGAACGCACATGGTTTCACACCATTATAACTTTCAACAAGTTCAAATGTTTTAATGAATAATTGTCAATCAAATAATCATTATGCTTTAGTGATAAAATAAGTTATTCTATCTTGATGACTTGTCCAACTTTACTGACATGTTTCAATTTCATAAAGTTTACACCATTTTTTATAGGGCCAACCTCAACAACATAAGTTTCAACTTTGTTCTATAAATTTCAAATATAATGCCATTACAGCCTTTACACCTTGCCCCTGATAATGGTAATGAAGATTATCGAAATATTGGAATAACTTATGTAATAAGAGTACACAGTACACAGAAATTTCATTGCTATTTCACCATGACGTTCCCTGTCTTTTTTCAGATGTAACACATTACTTACCAAATAACAGTCGATGGGCTTCTCTCTGGAGACTTTGTAGGACTTTTGGAGCTCAGTCTGCTTGAGAGCATGCGCAATGTGAAGCGCACTCGCGTCGAATCTTCCGTACTGGTACGAGGGCGAGTTTTCATGGTGGTTGTTTTGGTACGAGTTAGGACTATAATGCGGGCTGGAATGCCGCTCCCTCTCACCGCCGTACGGGGGAGAATGAGGTTGCTGGGCGGTGCCGTTCATGTGGGTACGGATGTTGAGAACTGAAAAAAAAATGTGTGGCTGTAATCCAAGGCTTGGGTTTTTTTATACACGGCGTTCCAACGAAAACAATGACATACAGTCATACATCATTTGGAAGATCTCTTGTCTCTCTATTACCTCTGTATTTTTTTTTTTAAAAAAATTGCTTTCGTTACTCTTATTGAGGAACATTGACAAAAAACAACAATAGGAGCAATATAATAACACTTTTTATACACCAAAACAAAACATCGACTACCACTACCACTTCCACATTGTTTTTACTGAAGAAACCCGCAATTCTATCTTCTTTTTCCTTAAACACCTCGACGACCTCCACCCAAATTCAAATTCACAATGGAAATTGAAACTAATAACTCCTTTACATTCCTAGATGTCCTCATCACAATACCCAATAACTCCTTCACCCACACGGTCTACAGGAAACCAACACATACAAACAGATACTTCAACCATCATCCAGCACGAATCGACTCCGTTTTGAATTCTCTCATCCACAGATATATCAACCTCACAGACCACCGCAACAAACCACAAGAGTTAGCCCAACTCAAATCAGCTCTCCTTCAAAATGGATTCACAGACCATCAAATTGACAGATCCATCCGTCATGAATCGCAGGGTATATACGAAATTCCATGCTCCGATTGCGATAGAACATATGTTCTAAGAGAGTCATAGTTACGACCGCACCGGGGGGCCTGGGGGGCCGGTTAGGCCCCCCAGACGTACCCTGGCGTTGGATGCGATCGGGCGTGGAGGGGTGGATTTTCGGGAAATCCTTGCGGGTACCGCCCCTCACCCCACACCAACAGGATTTCGCAGGGCTTCCTCCCGCTCACCAGTTGGCGTAGACCGGAGGTCACTCGGTATCGTCTAGAAGTTCACGGGGCTTCGATTCTTGCTTCAGAACAAACGAATGTACGGAGACGTAGGTCTGAGGAAGGTCGAAATTGGGTTTGAAATGTTACGTGCCCACCAATTTTGTGTATTTATCTACTTGCAACGAAGGTCTGGCGGATAATATTGGCAGTGCATTTAATATTTTGAAAAGTTTGTTGCAGTTCTCAAATAACACTTAGTTGGTGTGAAATTGATTTTAAATAAATCTAAGTCAGCATTGATGAAATCATTTGTCAGGAGCAACTTCTCGAATAGCGACTCGACGATTCTCCATAACAATTGTCTCCACTTTCTCAACATTTTCATCGATTGTTATTGTGCTGGGACGTCCAGTTCATATTAGAAATACGCGACGGACTGTGGCTGCTCATCGTTTTGTGATACACTTCGAGCTCCACTGTCTTAAAAATATTTCATTTTTAGGACTGCGTTTATGTGGAATCAACTTTATTCCGTTCTTTTGAATGTATTTCCCTTCACAATTCAGNGATCAAAAAAACTGTCTTTATAATGAGAGAGTTGTTCAAATATGCAAAATTATGAACCTTTCCACTAGATCAGCTTTCTTCCCTTCTAGTGTTGCACCTCTCCTCTACAACTCCTCCTTCAACTGAGCGATACGCCATGTAGAATACATCTTGAATTGCAAGCAATTTAAATAAGAAACTTTCAAGTAAATCAATAAATAACGGTGGAAACTTTGACAGCTAATGACCAATGTGACAGACATTCAGCGCACTCTGCCGGATGAGTTTCCCGTAATCATCCCCATTGTGTGGTCGATCCGACCGCAAAATTTGGATCGTGTACGGGCGCTCTAAGACCATCGCCACAGCGAAAAACTACAAGCTCGGATAATTGGCGAAGCCATCGAAAACGAAATTCATTTTTTAAAAACGGTAACAGACAGGTAATAGGAAATATGAAGAAAATTTGTCGGGTAATTGTTGTAGATTCCAAAAATAATATTATATACAAGTTGTTCTATTTCTCAAGGTTGCGGACGAACAACACTGTACAACTAAAAAAGGGGAGTGAGAGGTTATCAGAGCAAAAATAAAAATCGATCCAGCTTCAAAGGCTGAGTTTTGAGGCCTTGCGGAACTTTGCAAACCTTACCATCAACTTGCCTCATACCTTAGAATGTTCGTAACGTAGCTGATACCCGCATATCTAAATTACTCACCCTCTCCTTCGAGGCCTCCTCTGCTGGGCCCCCTGATTTGCTCGTTGACGATATTGGAGGTCTTGGGCACGTTCAGGGCTGACCTGATGCCGAAAGAGGACCCATCCAGATGTCCTGGACCAATTTTGGGTACGTGGCTGTTGCAGTAAACCTCCTTATCTTCCTGCCTGTGTTGGTTATTGTAGTACGTTTTCAAAGTCAACTTAGTCCCGCACACCGCGCACTTGAAGCACCCGCTGTGGAAGAACGTGAAGTCTTTGAGTGGGCCCACTCTGTCTACTTGGTAGACGGTTTCGTTGCACCGGAGACACGTGCTCTCGTAGAAGTTCGGTCGGTACATCGCTTTGTACGAATTTTGGAGCATTTTCGTTCGGGGTTGTTCAAGAGTCTTTCTAAAAATCGTATGTAAGCTGCCGAATAGCTGTGTATTAGACCTAGGGCATAAAATAATTCATAATGAGATTGGATATCCTAACCTCAAACTCTAGCATATGTGATTCAACACCAGTCAGAGCTGTGGTCTGATCACTAGTGGCGGGCCGAATTACGCTACGGGTGCATTGCTAGAATCAAGTCAGTCTCAGTAGAAAAAGGCCAGCATTCCACCTCATGAGTACCATCGCATTGCTGACTCTTTAGCCAAGGAAGCGGCTGGACTAAGAATTTTAGGACCCAGTGGCACCTACGGCCTGATGACTTCGACAATTGCGGAACTAGTCAAACGTCACACCCATGCTCAATCCTTAAAGAGATGGGATGGAATCAAAGTATGCAATCTTGACAGGATCACCTGGGGTGACCCTGGGAAGCTGGCGCCGAAGAAATATCTAGCAATGACCGGAACAGTAGGATTTCTGACTAGCCACTGTCAACTAAGAAAACACCTCCATAATATGGGGCTGATGGACATACCTCTCTGCAGGATGTGTGAACAGGAAGATGAGACTGTCAGGCACGTCCTATGCGAGTGCCTGGAGTTATCGTCAATAAGAGAGTGTGTGTTCGGCGAGTCTTGGCCTACACCTGCCGATATAATGAAGATGTTTCCCAGTGACCTGTCCACCTTCCTGGAAAGGACAGGATGGACGATGACCTAGGAGGACAACTCTTCGGGAGGATGTATAATGGGTCACATGTGGCCTAAGTGCTGTGGACTTACACTCATCCTCCCTACTCTACAGATACAGATACCATCTAAGGGATCGATAGAAGAATCATTGATATCTCAATTATAAACGATTCTCCTAAAAACGATCCGTTTCAGAGCCAAGCTTCAATGTCGACCATCGAAACGAAATTCGTCCTCTGCATTTATCTATCACTATAAGCTTCCTAGGCAGAAATGAATTGCACCGGAGACACGTGCTCTCGTAGAAGTTCGGTCGGTACATCGCTTTGTACGAATTTTGGAGCATTTTCGTTCGGGGTTGTTCAAGAGTCTTTCGAAAAATCGTATAAAAGCTGCCGAATAGCTGTGTATTAGACCTAGGGCATAAAATAAGTCATAATGAGATTTGATATCCTAACCTCAAACTCTAGCATATGTGATTCAACACCAGTCAGAGCTGTGGTCTGATCAATAGTGGCGGGCCGAACTACGCTACGGGTGCATTGCTAGAATCAAGTCAGTTTCAGTAAGAAAAGGCTAGCATTTCACCTCATGAGTACCATCGCATTGCTGACTCTTTAGCCAAGGAAGCGGCTGTCCACCTTTCTGGAAAAGACAGGATGGACGATGACTTAGGAGGACAACTCCTCGGGAGGATGTATAATGGGTCACATGTGGCCTATGTGCTATGGGCCTACACTCACCCTCCCTACTCTACAGATACAGATACCATCTAAGAGATCGATAGAAAAATCATTGATATCTCAATTATAAACGATTCTCCTAAAAATATCCGTTTCAGAGCCAAGCTTCAATGTCGACCATCGAAACGAAATTCGTCCTCTGCATTTATCTATCACTATAAGCTTCCTAGGCAGAAATGAATATTACACACTGGGCTGGAATTCTTTTATACAACAATAGTAAGTACCTAACTTTGTTGGATAATTGTGAATGCGATACTAGGTAGAATTTGTACACCAAATACCATATGAGTTCTTGGACAGCAAGTACATTTTTGAATATGAATAAAATTATTGGTACAACGAAAAAAGGTTTATGCCAGATTTTCGAACAAAAACCACTTGCTCGCCACCCACTTCATAGGCGAATTTCGTCGAATAGAAAAGCCACCAGGGACCAGTTCGTTGCCCTGCCAGTCTCCGGAAGTCACTTCCATGGCTTCTTGCGATTTTTGTGGAACAAGGTGTATGGAAATCGCTACTATAGTATCATTGATCTCCAGATAGCGATAACAAATACCGTACGTAGCATCGATGGTCGTACCGTTTCAAGGCTACAAAAAAGGTTTTTGAGTGTACCTAAAAATGTATCGAGCACGAATCAGATGTATTCAAACATTTAATTTAATTTTTATTATGGAAAAATTGACGAAAAGTGAAGAAAACGCACAACTCTTCCATTTTTGATTTCATGATAAAATTCATAATAACTTTTGAAACTCTGAAAAGAGTTAGCAATCGATACAAGTTATCTTTAATGAATTATTGAATGAGCGTACAATCAGAATAAGCAGAAAGATTTTTCAATGTGGTTGTTATGTCTGGTTTTCGAACAACAGCCACTTGCTCGCCACCCTTTTAATAGCGATCGTATAGAAGGGCTATCAGAAGACCAGTTTTTTGACTTCCTCATTCTCCGGATCATTTTAATGAATTTTTATTTACGTAAATTCTTGAAAAAATCTACAAAAAATCTACAAATTCTACAAAAATCGATACGATAGTATCGACGAATACGATAACGATAACGATAGCGATAACAAATACAATACGTAGCATCTGTGGTCGTATCATTTTAAAGGCTACAAGAAAGCTTTATAAGTGTGCTCAAAAATGCATTGAGCAAGGAGGATGTATTCGAACATTTAATTTAATTTTTTACGATAATTTGATCAATAAATTTCACAACCAATGTGTATTTTTCAACACGCTTTTATTTGCTTCACCTGTATGTATGAATGTTTGTTTGTAACTCTCCTTGCACTTTACATGTATTTCTTCATTTGAAAAAAGTATTTGAGAAAGATCGATTTAATACTCTGACAAGGAATATTTCCATTTGTCGGTAAAGAAATGCTACGTCATGTGTGACGTACCGGTTAAATTTTTTATTTCATTACTTTGGTTACGAGTTTTCTATATAAGCGTGTTAATAAAGATTATATCATAATGAGGGATTAGTCTTTAAAAAAATTATACAACTAGCAAATATAACAAAAACCTTGAGAACTACCTCTCAGCCGGAGTTTTTATAACTGAATTAATTGAATGGAAGATACACTCTGATTATTCAATGTTCGTTCCGTATACAATAATGGCTGGAGTTTGGATGCATCAATGCTTTAATTGTTTTTCATTAACACACTTTCCATACCGGCACATTCAACGGCTCTGGGAAAATGAACGTGATACAAAAAAATTAAAATTATCATCAATATGGATCGCAACGCGCTTCCTCCAACGCAAAACCTCAAGGTGCATGGCATACAGGGTCTTCCAACGGGAATTTCCGAACAATTGATCACGGCCATCTTGTTAACGCTGCATCTGTCAAACTACTTGTCATTTCATCACGCTTTTATTAGCTTCACCTGTAATGTATGTTTGTTTGTAACTTAGTAGCTGATTTTCAGGCCCCCTATCCGGAATCGGAAAATATCAATGGTCATTTTTCTAAACAATATTCGGCTGATTGATCCCAAAGTTTAGATGAAATAAATATAGTTTATAAATAGTAAAAAACGCGCTTTTATAGCATACGAAACTGAAAAATGGAAAATAAATATAGTTTAAAAAACTAAAAAACACGCGTTTGAAGAACAACGAACTAAAAAGTTAAAAATATGTTTTTTAAAATAAGCTCAAAACAATAACGAACTAAAAATACTAATATTATAGTGAAAAAAGCGTGGGCGCGTTGCCACTTTTTTCACAATAATAATAATATTTTTCGTTTGTAATTGTTTTGAGCTTATTTAATTTTTTTTTTTTACTTTTTAGTTCGATGTTCTTTAAAAGCGTGTTTTTTAGTTCTTTAGTCTATATTTATTTCTGGTAACAGGCCAATGTGGGTATTTTCTGTGCAAGATATGACATTGAAATCTCGTATTCATCAAAATGATGAAATTTGAATCATGTTTCGTTCGAATCGATAAAGCGAAAGATTCGAAAAATTCAAAAAATTGGGAAAAAGTCGCAGTGACAGTAAAGAGTCCAAATATAGAGCAAAGTTATAAAATTGGGAACTGGACAACTTTTTTCTTTGACATTTTTCGACCTTTACCAAACAAAAAACTGATTTTTTGAGGATTCTCGAAAAAAATGTCGAATTTGACAGGTTTAGCGTAGTACATGACAAAAGAAAAGAGGGTGTTTTTTACTCAGTATGAAAGTTGACTAACTTTTTTCGAGATCAATTGCCCTAACACCAAACTGATATTTTTGCACTCGACGCGCGTTTCGCCAACAAAGTTAGCATCCTCAGGAGAAGAAAATTAATACCTAGTCGAGTCTGGTTAGTCCTTATATACTAAAATTCGTTACCTGAGGTTATATACCTGAAGTCCAAACTTCAACTTTCACACCAAAGGTTCCAATCTCATCGTTATTCATTATGAAAGCACAAACTAACTGCGAAGTCAAATTTTCATTATACAGTGTTATCCCCAGAGTATGCACCATATAGGAAACTATTTTATTAAGGGTTTTTCGACAAAAAGTTATGATTGATGAAAGTTTGTGCATCTCCTAAAACTAAACATGCACCAACGGAAAATTTTGGGAAATGTTATTTAAAAAAGTTGTTAACCATTGAAAAACACATCTAGATTTGAAGTCATGGCCATTTAAGAGAAGTTTCATTTTTTAACCCGTTTTTTTAATGGGGACTACGAAAAATACATTTTTGCTAAAACGATAAACAGACAGCATCCTGCATAAATGAACCGTCGTGTTCATTTTAAAAGCCTGTGATATTACAAATTGCACAACTGTTGTGTTAACCACGGTCGATTTTTTTGAAAAATAAATAAATTTTCAAAGTTTTTGGCGCAAAGTTATTTTTATTGTTTTGTTATCAACGAAAATTACTCAAAATTATATAGTAATTGTAATAAAAACTTAATATTCAATGATATCAAATCACAAAACATCACAATAAAATAGGTATTTCTGAACAATTCATTGATTTCCTGGAGATTTTCTTGTCCAAAATAAGTGTTTCAAGATGAATTTCCAGAAAATCAATAAGTTTGTTCCGAAATGCCTATTTTATTTTGATGTTTTGTGATTTTATATTATTGAATATTGAGTTTTTGTGCCACTGTCAACATATTAAAGGTTTTTGAGCACCTAATTCCATTTTTTCCTCTCACCAACAAACTAAACATGCTAAACAGCTGTGAACATACGATCGAGACGGGTGTACCAACAAAAAAAATCGTTTATCGAATGTATGCAGCCTGCGAAATTTGAACATTCACCAACAGTCCACGTATACACCTGAACCAATCTCGCATTGGCTTACATAACAAGATGATTTGCCCTCGTTTTTACTGTTCCGTAGCAAAATTGAAATACGACATTCCCCCAGATAGAACCGGAAGAAATAAAATATGAAATACCGACGCGTCCGAGCAATCCAACTGTGTAAAATGTCGTAATGAGATTAGAATCTTCGATGAATTGCGAAACCGCTGTGAGAAATATTCTCTGTATCTATATACCTGCTCGATGAAATGTACAGGATGTCACAGTTCAGTAGAATGTCGAAGAAGTGCCTGTTTTTTTTCTGATAGCAGTAGAGAGTCATTTGGTTCAGAATCAAAGCTGAAATCATACAGACTGGGCTATTTGAAACGTACCTACGGCCAGAGAAGAAAACGTTTCGTAACTATCCAAAAAAACGTCGAATTAATTTGTGAGAAAGACAACTTTTGACCTAAAATCAATTGCAAAACCTTCTTCAACCCCCCTATCAGAGGATTTCATCCTACATTTTTTTAAAAATGGTATGGGGGTTGAGTGATAAGTTATTGGCAACTATACGATTCTCCATCTATATACCGTAAAAATGGGGTGTTCCATTGCGAGTGGCGGGCAGTGTATGTCATTTTGGCCAACCCCATTCAGATGGTAGGTGCATTTTGAGCATTTTCATCAGTCCTGAGAGTTTCATCGTTCTACCTCGAATATTAGGGAAGATACGGGGGTGTTTCCTTGAGAAGTGAGACACACTGTATGTGTCGATAATTGAATAGAACTGACCGATACTTGATGAAAATCCATATTAAAAAAATAATCAATAGTTTATTGTATGATTTTCACTATTAGGCACATACAGATGTCAAAACTCCTTTGAGATCTGTCGAAGAAGTAAAGAAATGAACAATCAAAAAGGAATACCTAACTGCGAATATATAGAATTTTATTGTCCATTTCTGAAGACGGAGGCAGAAACGTGAAAGATAAGTATTGTATTATTTATTAACAATTTTTTTTAGGCAAAATTGTTAAATACGACAAGTTACTGATAAATAGAAGATTTTTCTTTGTGAAAAATACTTTGATTTTTACGCAGTAACTTATCGAGGTAAACTAAAAAGTTTGTCCTTCTACGCTTGCATAAAGTTCTCCATTATAATTTTTATATTCTTCAGATTGTGGAGGTTAACAAATACCCAAAAAAGGTCGAGAAATAAAAGTATAGCACAATATTTTTCCTTGAGTTTTTCAAAGTTCGATGAGGAAGTGCATGCATACAATAAATGAAAACAACCAAATTCTCTATTGAACGACGGACAAGAAGGTAATCACTCACTCTTATCAAACTTGTTTTTATAAAATTCCGAGAATTATTCATCATCTATCAATTAGTTGAATTCCGCAATGACTTTGTATAAAATGCATTGTAGAATAGTTTAAAGAAGCTATTGTGTATTAGCGAAACTTGTTTTGAATGAAGTTCGTAGTGAGAGAGGTATTAAAAAATCCTCATATAATAGATATATAATCGAAATCGTTGGTAACATTTCCAACAGCCCTCGTAAACCTCGTAAAAGAAAATGAAACGTCCCCCGAGGCTATAAAAGCTAGAGAGAGAAAGAGAGAGTCGACTGACTGATTTCATTTTTGCGTGATCTAAACTAGAAAACATCCCGACAGGTGTGTCCTGACGGTAAATAAAAAACACGAGAAAGAAACTCCTCGCAGTCATCGCCTTGGCCAGACCGAAAGTTTACCGTTCTCATTTACTATTGAAGTCTCCGAAGAAAGCCGAAAATAGGGCGAGCAATCGAGGTATCTGGCCCAAAGGGTCAGTGTCAATTGTTTCAGAAACAATAACGCCTCGTACGCGTACTTGAAAACGATGTCAACAATTTGTTTACAAAACGTAACCTTGCCCAGGGTCTAAAATCCGTCTGCGTCGTCCTTTGCTCCTTCACAAACCGATCCCAAAGTCACAAAGCCCTCACAGCACTTCGCGCAGAACTCACAAAACTTCGCGGAATTTCACTTGCACTGTTCGAAAGTAAGTCGGGCCGTGGCCATTTTGAATTTCGACGACCGAATCGTTCACAGTTGGCTATGGAATTACGAATGGCTCGTTCCCCTGCCCGCATTCACCTGTTTGGAACGGCAGAGACTTTGTCGGAGAAATCGAGGTACCTGTGAACGGGAGGTGCGATACGCGGTGGCCGTGCTGGACTCGCGCGCTAGTCGTTTGTTTCGCAACCGCGCGTCAGGCTTCTGAGATTTCAAATATTTAAAAAGGTATTCCATGTCAGGGAGCACCAAATTTGGATTGTTCCTAGTCGGATTTTAGGTTGATTCAAAAGTTTGGCCCGTTTTTATGAGAATACTTACTCAATTGAATCCAATCAAGCGCTATTTTACTCAGTGCACTTTTGTCAACGTAACACAAGTCAAATAAATCCGTCAGCATGAAATTCGGAATTCGATGAAGTCGACGAATGCCTCTTCTGCCTCATATCAGTGCAGGAAAGATCCGACTCACCCTTTCCAGGGTGGTGGACAGGTCACTAGGAGACATCTCCTGTATATCGGCAGGTGTAGGTCAAGACTCGCCGAATACACACTCTCTTTGGCAACCTTGAGGTGTCTCACGGTGGCCTCCGCGAAGATTTTGGAAGGTGCAGCGACATTACTGTCGTTGCGCGGCTTCTTCAACCTTATTGGGGTTTCCTCCGTGGAGGTGCATAAGTGAGGGAGCTTTCTTGCAGGGGCAGCCGGTTCCTGGTCTTTATTCAATGCGGAGCTCTTAGCGCCCGTTGCAGGAAGTGCTCTTGCTGTTGGAGGTGGAGTTGGGGAGGAGGAGGGTGTAGTACGCGGTCCGGCTCCACATGGAACCAGAGCTTTAGAGGTCGACGTCCGGAAGTGACAGAGAACAAAAGGTCTTGTCAGTCTGATCCTGGGGTTCTATGAGACACCTGTCTCGGGATGTCTGATTGAAAACGAAATAAAGAAACATAACAGAGGGTGCACTTATTGTTGCTGCCAATTTTGCCTCCTACGTTCCCTTTCTCCTTTTGGCCTCGGCGCCGTAAATGCGCTTACGCCTTGGCTTTACGCCTTGGCTTACAGTAGATTGGAGTGGACATTTCTGTTCATCCGCAGTCACCGCCATAAATTGAGGTGAGAACTTCTGTCCAGCCTCGGGACTAGTTTTTGTTATTTATGTTTTTGTGTTTGTTTCATTCATGTGTGGTCCCACGAGTAGCAAGGAAAGAGATTTCGTCACCTCTGGCAGAGCCCCGCATTACCAGAGGTAGGCCGATTACAATGAGGTTTCGCCCAAGGGGATCGTTTTGTAACCGCATATCACCCTACGGCCATTTTTAGTTGTCGGCACGATTCCTTACACCTTATCTATGGTAGGCTGGTCCACGGTGGCATGTTTCGCATAGGCTTTTGGGGAGTTTTAGTTCCCCTCACCCTACTTATATCTGCCACTGACCAGGAGTCCAGCGACCCCGTCCGTAAGGCCACATTGGCTTCCCAAACAAGGCGTCCAGTCCCCTGGCCGTGCTCTTATCCGCCACCTGGAGACGCGCCCGATAAGTAGCCCAACCCACGGGAACATTAGGTCTTATTGACAAAGCTGCAAATTTTCATATCTCATCATAAACATAAACACACACACACATATTTGTGTGAACGCAAATTCACACCACCACCCAAAACAAATTCACGCGGTGGCAAAAACACTTATTACACGTTCGAGAAGGCTGTCAGATAACGATCATAGACAACTTTACAAATGAATAACTACTCAGAAAAAAGTATAAAAGCGGCTTCCAAGACAACACGGAAACAACAGAAAACTCGAGATACACCGGTCATAACCACACTACCATATATTGCAGGAACAACAGACAAAATCAGCATAATTCTTCGCCGACACAACATATCAACTTCATTCGTACTAGAATGGACAATAAGGTCCATGCTCCGTAACCGCAAGGATCAGATACTACTGGAGTCACAAGGAGTGTATGAAGTACCATGCCACGATTGTGACAGGACTTACATCGACCAGACAAACAGACGAATCAACACACGCAAAGATGAACACAAACCAGCAGTGAAGGGAAAAGTCACCACGTCTTCTCTCTTTCAACACGTACTTCAAACAGGACAACATCAATTTCGATAACACAAAAATACTAGCAAGCAATGAAAACTTTTACTCGCGAACAATCAGTGAGGCTATCGAAATTGAAAAACGACCTAATAATATGCACAAGCAATCAGACCGCTCAACCCCAGAAGCAAAACTCGGTACTGCAGTTTGCAGCAGTTTGAGGAGTGCCTAGAAGATGACTGTACGACCAGCTGTCGAAAGCGATCGCAGATAATTAATAGAAGATATAAAGCTTCAAATCCTTTTTGTGAAATTTAATATTAAAATACTGAAAATAAAGGAAAATTAGTCATTCAAAAAAATATATATATAAAGATGTTATTGATTGTGTATGATATAAATCAAAAGGGAAAATTTGTGGACAGAACACTCAAAAAATGGAGACAAACCGCGGACACGTGTTTTTGGCTATTGGCCTCATCAGCGCGGTGCAGCCAATTGCAAAGATGGACAACAAATGGTTACCAAAAATGAAAAAATTTACATATGCACGGTGTCACAGCTAACAGCGCTGATGATGCCAATAGCCAGAAACACGTGTCCGCGGTTTGTCTCCTTTTTTTGAGTGTTCTGTCCACAAATTTTCCCTTTTGATTTATATCATACACACTCAATAACATCTTTATCTCTGTATTTATATCTTGGACCCGGAAGTCACGCAGGTAGCTATAGCTGCCTACGTGGTGATGTTAGATGATGCCTGGGAATTCTAGGTCTTTTAATTGAAACCTTCATACAGTCTTCAGACACGGTTTGATGTTTAAAATGGAGTTAGAATTTATTAAAGTTCCAAATTCAAAATCGGAATAAAGTAAAAGTAAAAAACAGAATTTGTCAATACCATTTCTGAAATTTGCCCTGG
Organism: Leptinotarsa decemlineata; assembly: GCF_000500325.1. NCBI lineage: Eukaryota > Metazoa > Arthropoda > Insecta > Coleoptera > Chrysomelidae > Leptinotarsa > Leptinotarsa decemlineata. The sequence continues at coordinate 202,694 of NW_019290985.1, read as the reverse complement.
CTAATACCAGTGTCGAAAACCGAACTAGGTTTGTTAATGCTCGCAACAGATGCAAACTAAGAATAAATGAAAGCAAAGAACTTCACAATCAGAGAATCACGGATGAATTGCTTGCCAATCCCAACGGGTCTACGAGTCATCTATCAATTAATAGTCGTTATATCCTAAAGTACTTAGGTAGATACGCGATACAACTTCAGAGATGGAGGAAATCCTGAACGAAATTCATTTTTCGGCAAGAAAAATTCAAGAGATGCGATATACTTGCTATATTAGCGGCGACATTAGACACAAGTCACATAAACAACAGTTGTTTTGTTATTTATTTATATAGAGGAAGATAGGTTACTTTGAATGCATTATTTCATTCCTCTTTTTCAAGTATTTAAATAATTTTTTAAAGAAAAAGGTTGAAATGATAAGTTTAAAATGCGTTGTTTTAGAGGTCTTTTATGAAAACTATTTGATTTTCGTCAGGAGGAACATTCCCCATTGTAATACACTATATTTTGCTCAATTTCGATTGGAAAGCCGCATATTCTTGGTGTTGCATACTAATCTTTCGGAAAAAACATATTGGTATTCATTTTGAGATGTAGAAATATTCAACAGATAAATTTGATTGTGCTCGCTCTTATATCCTCGATTTCCTCTAATGAATACATAGAGTGAACACTGAGAATACCATCTCCACTATCAAAAACATAAAAAAGCTACTCATGATTCCAAACTTCACTCAGTATCTACTAGTAGTAGTATTATCTAAGGATTTTTATCCTTGATTGCATCGGTACGACGACTGAAAAACTGCCTAGAACTCTGTTTCAATTACACCTCTGTATATAGACTTATATACAAAGATAAACATGTGCCTACCCAGCCACAGTATAGCTAAACTAACATTCTACCTTTGTATATAGAGTCTTTATACAAAGATTCTACTGTGGACCGGATCAGGATCAATTTTGCCAACTGACCGCAAACGTTAACGGCTTCGTAGAGAAATTAGATTTATTTGATTGGGTTTGAATGGTTGGAGGCCACAACAAACCCTTGCGGGTTTTAGTGTGGAACCGTAGAATAAGTGTCCAAGGTTTTCTTGGATTTTCCTTAAACTTGTTCGGTGCTGCCATCTATTGAAAACTCTGTATTCAAAAGTACAGAACTTTCTGAATGATGCAGTTTCTGTACCTCCAATCGGCAGTTCGACTTGCTTCAGGAAATCATTTATAGGTGACGATAGTAGTTGATGTAGTAATTGTATTGAACTGAAACTTAGTGTTCTATATGAAATCGAGTTGAACCTACTATTCAGTCTACGAGTGGGTTTATTGGATGCATAAACATAACTTAATTGATAAATATAAATTTATAAGCAAATCATTTTCCTCAGTTGAAAACTGTCACCTGTCACTTCATTCATATCAGAAATTTTTGTTTCATGATTCAAGAATTTAAAGTTTTCAATTAAGGGGGGATAGAGGTGCAATTTACTTTACAAGGTTATGTTCACTATTTAATTCTTCAAGTTATGCTCATGCCTCCGATAAACCGACTCTAGGTTCAATATTCTACAATTTTCTATTTTTCAACTTCAACGTTTGATCTCCCTCTATGATCATAGTCTATGGTTTTAGTCCTAGGAAATGATTAAGTTTTGTCACAGATTAATCTGTGGTTTTGTGTTTATTTCAATGTCAAATGCCACGTGCTGCTGTCAATTGTCAATCATCTATCAATTTTATAGTTTTATAATGAATCAGATTTTATTGTGAAATATTGATATTATAGGCAATTACTGAAATACGATAATGTATCTTAGACTAATTTAGATAAGAGTACAGTTGCGAGAAATCTTGGTTTTATTTCAGTTCGCATTCAGCCTTTAACCGAGCTAGTGAGTCTATTATATAAGATAATTTATATATTTAAAACGATGTTTCTCCTTTAAATTTGATGGCCATGGGAGCCTAGAAGACGTAATATTAGATAATTGACTAGTCAGTAGGAATGTTGGAGAAAATGGTGTACAACATCGACTGGATAATTCCGAAATTGCGGAATCCCACAAAATTATGGAACATTGCCAGTACTTTAACTGTAGCAGCAGTAGGACTATTCAGTAAAATTTTAATCCGTAATAGTACATCGTTTGAATGATTTACGAATTCGTTATAATTCTCTCCATTTTCAGATTGGCTTAACCGAAGCAGGATACACAACAGTGACGTTATAACTGATCTTTTAGACAATAGGCCAAAGCATGTACCTTTGATTACGTATTCAAATCACCACTCTTGCTTCGATGATCCTGGGCTGTGGGGTAAGTGAATTACTCTATTAGTATGGCACAAATCATCAGTTCTACAGTACTATTTTCTGTTTTCTGATAGTAAAGAGTAATAAATGCAAAACGCTAACAAACTGATTTTGTTATGATTTGCCACAGTCGATCTTTATTTCTAGAAATATTCCTTTTTTTCTGCCATATGGCAATTCCAACAACCAGATAAGGTTTGTTAAGTTACTTTTTTGTTTATAAAAACGTCAAAAAGTGTCAGTACAATGAACATTATCGTTCAGTTAGAATATTCTCTCATTTAGTTTTCGGTTATAATAGTAGAAAGGTACCACCTCAACAATCTCTAAAATGGTTAATTCTCGTCCATTGGAAGAAAAAATTTAAGTGATTTTTATTTATGGTGCGACTCGTAACTTTCACGAGAATGAAAGGATTTTCAATGAACATTTTCCGAATAGTCCTATCTGTAGAAAATAATTGAGGGAACTTGTATTCAAATTTACAACTACCGGTAGTGTACATTTGTATATCACTCTTATCAGAAGCATTTTGGAATATGCTTCTATTATCTGGTGTCCTCAATATAATTGTCACAAGTATAGCATAGAAAGAGTTCAAAACAAGTTCCTGAGGTATCTTCACTTCAAAGAAACGGGTAACTATGACCTTGATATTTCCAAAGTAGTGCTACTTGTAAAGTACAACATACAAACCCTCGAGAAAAGAAGAGTATTTGCATACTTAATATACTTGTACAAGATGAAACATGGTGAAGTGGATGATCCCTGTCTTCTATCAAAAATCAATTTCAATGTACCTGCTTATGAAACTACATTGTTTCGCACATTTTATATTGAATTGGCAAGAACAAATTATTTTCAAAATGCTCCATTAAATGCTATGTGCAATGTTTTAGTGTCGAATGTACATTTTTTTCAAACGGCGATGTTCAGAGAAAACCTTTACGTTTTCCGGGAAACACATACCCAACATCCAGGAAAAAATTAACGTTTAGGCAGGAATATTGGGAAACCATATTGTAGAACCTCTATTTATTGATCAAAATTCAACAGGGGAACTGTATTTGAATATGCTGGAAACTACTGTTGACCCTCTCATCACTGAAATCGTCGAAGCGAATCCTAATGAATTCGATATGGATATTGCATCCCAACAAGATGGAGCACCACCACATTACTCCAGTCAAGTAAGAAACTATTTGGATACTACTTTTCCCGGTCGTTGGATTGACCGTCGAGGTCCTACAGAATGGCCAGCTCGCTCGCCAGATTTGACACCTTTGGACTTTTTTTCATGGAGCTATTTGAAGCAACATGTGTACGAAACTTGACCTGGATATACGGCAGAGAATAATAAATATTTGTAGAGATATTGACGTTACTGTGTTCTAAAATGTTCTGTTCATATGTCAAGAAGTCCAAGGCAATCATTTCAAGCATCTTCTGAACTGACCTCAAGCTTATTACCTCATATGTAGTTGAATGTCAATATATTCAGGCAATTATTGAAAGTTCCGCCATTTTGTAGTAGGTGAAGGTATTGATTTCATATTGTAGGATTGTGAAGTGTTCGTCAGGAGCTTCAAAAAGATGTGTCACAAGACTCCCCTTTCCAGGTAATTTTTTTTCCCAAATGGCGTCTAGTCGCCATTTCGGAAGTTTCATCTGTCAATTTCACTGCGAAATAAAGTATTCATGCATTAATTTCATTATCCCAAATTTTTTGACCCTTGTGGCACTCCTCTTAATATTTTTCTTTTTTCACTTTTGGTATTTCCTAGATCAACAATTTGATATCTTTCGTTAAGGTATGACTTCATCATGTCCAGGTATAGCGAAACACGTGTCGTAGTTTTGTAAACTTTCAAGTGAAACTCTCACATTGAAGTGTTTTTTGAATACGCCAGATACATTACATTGTTGCATTAATATTCAACTTTGAATATACTGAGCCCTTACTTGATGAAAATCGATAGTAAGTTTCATAATAATTTAATATTATAGGTAGACTTAGTATTAACATTATTCGACGAATTGGGGGAATTGAAAAATCGTGCTCGCAAGCATCATGATAAATTAATAGCTGTGATATGAACCTCTTTGCATCTAATATTGTTTCTGATATCCTCTTGCACTATATTGATAAAGATAAGGTTTCATTGTTGAATCAATTGAAATCCTCACTGCAATTAAAGTGATGAAATAATTTTGCCTTGGAATCATTTCGGTTGAGGTCTTGTTAATTGCCAAAATTGTTTATGAAAGTGAATTTTGTTTATCCTTACCATAAAAAATAAAAGCAAACAACTTGTATTAGTTTCCTGCATTGTTTACAGTTCATTTTCCAAACAAAGATAATTTCATCTTATTAGTGCTGATTAAAAAACAACTTTAATCTCGGATATTTCTAATATTTCTATGTTTATTCCTTTCAGATATCAGATTTCTGGTTATGTAAACCATTTTTATTGTTTGTTATAATCGAAAATAAGTAATGAGGAGAGATACATACGAGGTCTATTCGAAAAATAAAATGAATGTTCAAATTTTTGAGCTATGTACGTCTCGAACATCACAGTGTTCGACAATTTTCTGCTATCGAAAAAATGAATCGTGCAAAAAATCGATTCTATTATGGACTATGCTTCCGACGGCAAAAAAAAAGATTTTTGTGACCTTTGGTTCACAGATGGATCAAAAATACCTTCCGGTTCTGGTGCAGGACAGAGTTATCTACCTGCCTAGGAACTTATGCGACTGTATTTCAAGCGAAAATTTATGCTACTGAATTGTGTGCGGAGAGATTTGGATACATCCAACTTCATACACAAGTCAATAAAAATATTCTCGAAAAGTCGGGTGTTGGGAGCTCTTGGCTTGATGAATACGTGTGAGCCACAATAAACCCTTGCGGGTTGCGGTGGAGGGTCGAATGGACCCACTCACTTTAGACCTAACCTAACCTAAGTATATACATGGTGTAACTGAATAAGTGTAAAACATTTAGAGAGGTGATTCCGTATCGAAAAAAAGATAGGATCTTTCATATAAAGAAACTTCATTGGAGCATCCCTTGTTAAGATACAGCCCCTTAAAGGGGGTACATAAAATTTGTATAACAATTTTTTTTACAAGCACTGAAGAAGTTACAATATTGAAATGAACCTGACGTTTTGTACTACCAAAAAGACACTTAGCCAGATATTTATTTGGTTTACCCCATGGTTGTAAGGGGTGGAAAACGCAACCCCTAAAATTTATTTCCAATGTAACTTTTTGTCTTATTATTTGTTTACCATTTNAAATAAATTACTGGCTAAGTGTCTTTTTGGTAGTACAAAACGTCAGGTTAATTTCAGTATTGTAACTTTTTCAGTGCTTGTGAAAAAAATTGTAATACAAATTTTATGTACCTCCTTTAAGGGGCTGTATCTTAACAAGGCTCCAATGAAGTTTCTTTATATGAAAGATCCTATCTTTTTTTCGATGAGGAATCACCTCCTTAAATGTTTTACACTTATTTAGTTACACCCTGTGTATCTATCATATCTTGTTGCAGGCACCCTGAAACTTCGGCACCTTTTGAATAAACATGTGATGAGATGGTCTCTAGCAGCTCATGACATATGCTACACCTGTGCGCAGCATGCCACGTTCTTCAGTCTGGGGAAATGCATTCCTGTCATTAGAGGAAAAGGAGTGTTTCAAGATGCCATCGATTTTTGTATAGAACAGCTAGCGAAAGGGGGATGGGTCCATATTTTTCCTGAAGGTTTGTTTACGGTTATATATACATTTTTTTTAAAGAAGCACTTGATAGAAACTTAAACTCAATCAGTCGAAGTATGGTTTTTCGTCTAAGATACACTCTTACTAAAAAAGGTTGTATACAGGCTGAACCAGATACCGGATCACCTTGAAAATCCAATGGAGGGCATATTCGGACATTCTTCAGCCAACTACGATTTGATCTTCGCAAACTTCATTTGAAAAATATATCAAGACCGGTTTCTCTGCACAGTAGCTTCTTCAACAGTGATTTGAATACTAAAAGTTGCTTCTTACGCTAATATTGATATACCAAAAGTAACTAGAATTGGTACTACTTCCATCAAATTACCTAAACCTCTACAATTGTTATATACGTGAGGTACCTCTTCAATTATGATTACCTGAAGCATACTACCTCACTTCTACATCAATAATAATACCTCCTCGGTTTTTTAAGAAAACAAAAGTTCAATAATGGTGATCTATTCAAATCCAGTTGGTCATTCATTACAATATTTGAATTTGTAAGTTTATTAATTTCCATTGCTTCCAAACGATTCAGTTTCAAACCTTTATTTTCTATGTGCAAAATNACATGTCTGTTGTGATTCTGTCAAATTGAAAACTTGCATAATAAAATATATTAGGAAGAGTTGGAAATTATAAAAGCGATTGAAATTAAAAAAATGTAAAAATTTATTCATTTGAGTCATAACCTTCAAATACTTCTTCTTGTCGTTCTTCTTCTTGGTCTTCTTCTTCTTCTTCTTGATCTTCTTCTTCTTCTTGATCTTCTTCTTCTTGATCTTCATCTTCTTAATGTTCATCCTGGGTGTAGGGAAACTGCGTCAAGAATGATGTATTGCATGTTTCCTCGTTGGTATCAAATTAATCCTCCACTATTGGTGATTCAGCATTAGAACATGACTGGCCTTGACAATGTGTACATGCCAGATAACACAACAGTCCAACTTTTTGACAACCAATTTAGCACTGCATCCCTTTTTGCAGTTGCAAAAAATTGTGTTCAGCAGTTTTTCCGGCGCAGGTGGGAGTAAAGTCTGAATAGGTTCTGATGCATTGTCGACCAACTTCCAACCCCAGTCTTTTGGGTCTAGCTGATAACTAAGCCACACTTGAACTTGGTGATATACCCGAAAAAGATGTTGATGAGCAGCAACTGAGGTTGGAGGAAGACAAGCTAATTGCACCTGTTTCTTTTTTAAGATGCATATCGATACTTATCTAAGCAGGTGTTTTTTCTCGGAGCTTTGTACATTGAAAGAAAAAACACTTTTTTTCGAGATTTTTGACCTCGAATGAATTTTTTTACAGGCATCGCAATCATTCGTAATTTTAAAACCTTATTTTTAACTATGTTTTGAATAATTACACGCATTTGCAGCTTGTTGTAAATTTATGTACCTTCACTCTTATTTTTTAGTCTAATTTGACCGGACTATGTACCGAATATCAGATCAATCTGTCAAACTACTAAATTTGACTCAAACAGACAGGGAAAGCTGAATAAAACTGTTTAATAAACTGAATCTTTCTGCTTACTTCTCTTAAGCATGTGGTTTATTGGCAGTTATTCACATTTTGTTCCATTCAACTCTATCTTCACCGCCTCATTTCAAACTGTGTTCTGACAATGCCGGTCCTGCCTTTTTCTCAATTTACTAAGAACAATAATGATCAATATAATTTTTTTTCTTCCACAACCGTTTGATTTCCAGGTAAAGTGAACATGACGAAAGAAAACATGAGACTGAAATGGGGCGTCGGCCGGATGATCTACGAGTCGCCCGTCACGCCGATCGTCGTCCCGATCTGGCACGTCGGCATGGACGACGTCCTCCCCAACGAGCCCCCCTACGTGCTCAAGATCGGCAACGAGTTGACCTTCAACTACGGCCGACCGCTCGACCTCACCGAGTTGGTCAGTGACTTGAAGAGGAGGCGAGCGACGAACGAGCAGGCTCGCAAGGAAATCACCGACTTTCTGCAGGAGACGCTGCTCAAACTCAAGGCGGAGACGGAGGAGTTGCACCGGAAGAACTTCAAGGCGCGGTCGTGATGATGGCCGAAGCTCTCCTGACGCGTGGTGATGTAAGTTGTCTTCGTTAAATGTTAGGTTAGGTTTTTCGGATGGAAGGGCGCCTGCGTTCCTTTTCCAGGTTGTGGATACTCTTTGGACTCAATTTGGGAACACCACCATCCATTAGAAACCTCTGATGACCTTCAGGCAAAAATAATAATGTCATATCCCAAACAGTTACCATCCAATCCCAAAGGCTTTAATGTCATTCTCTTTTTTCACTCAGCTGAAGCTAAAAAGCCTACAAAAATATATTAAGCGCGTATTATTTATAAGACTATTCAACATTAGATTTTATATCGAAGCACCCAAGCTGTGAAATATCTAAAAAATCATTGCGGAGAGTGTGACAACCCTTTGAACGGTGGTGTCCTGCAATAATTTTGACGTTACAGTTACTGCTTTTGCTGTATCGCTCGTTTCATTCCAAAAGGTATTTGTAATTTTTTATGTAGTAGAAAAAGGAATCACTTTTCTTATACAATCAGTGTAAATGGAGTGTGACACATCAATGTTCCGCTGTATTTTAGCCTAATTTTTAAGTTATTTTAGTGGTAATTTTGTGAATGTTTTATTTGTTGAATTTATTATGGTTTTACTCCTGCTATATATGTGAAAAAAGTTGTTGAAAGTGTCGACCGGTATGTTGCTTTTTGACTTCTCTCTAATAAAGGCAATTTGTTATCGAATATCTCTTTGTTTTTGAATCCACTCCCACAAAGATTCGAGAAATCGATAATTTTCCACCAGACGTCACCAGTACTGTACTATATTTATAGTGGTTGTTTATATCATTGAAGAATTTGACTAACAAGACCCAAAAATTTCATCAAATACTTTATTATACAGGGTGGGCCATCGAAAACTTGGCATGTAGGTTTTGGGTACTAATCTTGTAAATCCTAAAAAACGCTCAGACAGATTGGAAGGGGGACATTTTTTCCCTATTTAGAGCGTCGTCACTTCAACTCCGGAACCAGGTTCAATTCAGTGCCACAAAAACCCAGGCATCGGTTTTCTCCAAGAAGATAAATGTCTCCGGATATAAAAATATCAGGATGGAATGAGTATCGATTACGTCACACGTTTCCTTCCCCCACTCCCGTTTGAGCCAGAACATACATTGTTCATCTACTGGTTTGAATTTCCCGCTGTATGCGCGGTAGCTTCTGATTGGTCGACTGGGTAATGACGAAAAGTGGAGGTGAGCTTTGAAGGCTAAGGCTCAGTTCACACATAATGGACGTCTGGCAGAGCCGAGGCGCTGACCTTTGCCCCTCCCGTATAAAGTGGGCCTAAGGTCCAAAAAGGTCCAGAATGAACCGGCTCAAATTTACACGTGTTTTTCCATAAGGAATGGCTTAGAACTCCTATAGCTATATTACTCACCTCAGCAACTTTTTACGCTTTATAAAAGCTCAGATCAAACCTTCTTTGGAGTATTTTTTCATGTATGGAACTCTAAGCATAACTGGGAAACTGCGTTTATGTGGAATAAACTTCCTGAGGACGTTTTTTCAAGTGGATTTAATCTCCAAATCTAACGTGAATTGTTACTTTCGCATAGATCTTGCAGCGCCTTAAGGATTTTCCGGTAGTGCTTGTCTTTGGTCCTTAAAAAACATGGTTTTGACACAGTTATATCCTGGAGTGTCAGTTTAGATTCATTGAATGAATGACGATCAATAAAAAACAATTGATGTTGTAGAAATATTTATTTTAATAATGTAGTTAAATATAGTTACCGACAACCTATCAAACGTTGTGTAAGTATTGATTGATCTCTCGTTTCTTCTCGAACACTGGACGTCCTGAAAATATGAATAACTCAAAATAGATGATCATGATTCTTTGCACAAGAGTCTGGTAATTGCTACTGATAATGGAGGTTTTTGAATACGACCCTGGCCAATTCTTGGGATTTTCAATATCACGTGCGTAGGGCATGTCAATGTTTACATCCACTCTATCTTGGATTTGAATTTGCTATAGCAGAAGACTTTGAGAAGATATGTTACATCTGAAGTGTACAATACACAAGCATAGTGAATAGAATAAGAAGTGCTTTCAACGAAATTACCACAGGAACACTTTATAATGTGTAAACAGACTTCTCTTTTAGTACAATTAATGAATGCATCCCTAAATGAGAAAAATTGACCCTAGCATGGAAAAACTTCAGGATAATAACTATTTTTGAAAATTGACACAAGTTGGATCCGTCAAACTATCATCAGATCAGCTTATCGTGCCTTTCCTGCAAATCATGGAGAGAATTATAACCGAAGAACTAACTACTTCTTTCTTAGAGACTGGAGTAGGTACTTAAAAACCAGCAACATGGATTTCTCCGTGGTCGATCCATAATTTTAAATTTACTGAACTGTGTCAACCATTGTGGACTTGAGAACTTGACGTGAGTCGTCCTGTCGAAACATTCATAATCTTCCAAGGACACAACTCAGTGAATTTCGACTTTTTTGTGCGGGGTAATGATGAAAGGCTGAGAGGACATCCATTTGAAATAGTAATAGAAAGATTCCTAAAACTGTGCCGCCAAAATTTTCTGTGCAACCGTGTTTTCTTCCACTAGAATGGCCTGCCTGAGCATGAGTTTGTGCTCTATTAATTAATGATTCAGAAACTGCTCTGGATAATTACTGGAATTGTAAAAAGTTGCTTTTAATTTCGGAGTGAACCGTCTGAATATCCCGAACAAACAGTCGGCAGCCATCTTGATTTCGAATAAGTTGGAGCCTGGCTCCCTTACCCTTTCAACTAGCGTTTGTCAAAGGTACAAATGGGTCATGACTGAATCGTTGTGGCGGTATGAAATTCCTCAGACTCAGACATCAGTACCGCTCTTCACGGGGTACCCCTGGCTGGCTGGGGTAGGATGGATGAAAAATCTATTCGTCCGTTAACGGGGGACATAAGGGCCTCTTTCGAGAGAGTGTCGGGGCCTTCTATATCGGGAGGAGTCGTCTACAGCATAATCTATAGCTTCCTTAACTAACAGTTCCGAACAAACAGACCAACGTCATCTTAATTTCGAACAGGTTGGAGCCTGGCTCCCTTACCCTTACGACTGGCCCGAACAAACACCAAGTTCATCCCCAGTTCATTCAGGTTGCAGCTGATTTTCGTCAGAAAGACAAATGGGTTCGTGAGTGAAGAGATGTGGCGGTATGAAAGTCTTTAGACAACAGTACCGCTCTTCACGGGGTCCCGAACAAACCTCTGCCTGCACGTCGTCTTGATTTCATCCAGGTTGGAGCCCAGCTCCCTTACCCTTTTAGGTGATTTTTGTCGAAGAAGGACAAATGGGTTCATGCCTGAGGGGATGTTGGCGGCATGAAGTCCTCAGACATCAGTACCGCCTTTCACGGGGTACCCCTGGCTGGCTGGGGTAGGATGGATGAGAAATCTATTCGTCCGTTAACAGGGGACATGAGGGCCTCATTCGACAGAGTGTCGTGGCCTTCTATATCGGGAGAGGTCGTCTACAGCATAATCTATAGCTTTCCTAACTAACGGATTTTTGTGAGTTTCCGGGCTATCAAAAACTCGCCGATTCCTCGACTGAATGGACTGCCGAATGGAAGGCAGCTGCAAATCTCTGCGGATGGCTTCATTCCGCACGAACCAAGGAGCATTCACAATCATCCTCATTAACTTGTTTTGCAATCTCTCCAGAATGGAGATATTATATGTCGCCGCTTGTCCCCAGACGCCTGAAGCATACATGATGACAGGCTTGAACATCGTCTTGTAGATGGTAATCTAGTTCTTTACACTCATTTTGGAGTTTCTGTTGGTACAGACTAGCTATCCGACCCTCGATCTTTGACTTAACACACATAATGTGCGGGTTCCAAGTGAGCCTACGGTCTATTAGAAGGCCGAGGTACTTTACCCGCGCTTGCCAGTCAATCTTCCTTCCAGAGATACTCACTTTTCTGGCCGGAGAAGATAGCAATCTTCCCATGGTTATCGCTGAGTCTTGTCCGGGTTCACTCGGATCTTCCAATCGAGGTACCAGCGCTCGAGGTCGTTCAGTGCACATTGCATGTAGACGACGCCGAGCTCTCGACCCATGGAATAATCGTCGTATCACCTTCACACGCTCGGGCCTCGAAAGGTCACTGGTGTAAAGTGAATACAACGTCGGAGAGAGCACGGGAGCGCGGCCCTCTGTGGCACTTCAGCGAGGATCTCTCTGAGAGTCAGACAGAGAGTCCTCTACTCTAACCTGAAATGTTCTGTCTTTCAGGAAAGACCCAATCCACCGGATCAGGCCCAGAGGCAGGTCGAACGCGATTAATTTGTGCAGAAGGCCTTCGTGCCATACACGGTGGAAAGCCTTTGAGATGTCTAACAGTACAATGTGCCCTTTTTGTGCCCCACCGAACAAACAATCAGTCATAAGCTCTTTCTGGAGTTGATTCAGTAGGATGTACCACTGCGCCACCTGCAGACAAAGTCCGGAAGCAACTCCACAAACACATTCTGAAAGTGTTTCTGCTAGCGGAAACAATGAATTGTCATGTTCTATTGATTGATTTGATTGTGGAGATGATATCTATTGCTTTTCTTGCCAACATTGCACAAAACCTACAAACTACCAACCTTTCAACATAACGCCGCACTTGTGCCCACCACGTCATGAAAGGAACTACTACTACTACTACTTATACTCACCGAGTGGAACCGAACGTCTCCGATATGCTTCTAGACTGTTTCTTGGCGAATTCTGGCTGGATATAGATTGTTCTTCGTGCGATAAATCTTTGATTAAATATCTGCAAGAGAGAAAACAATTGAATTTCAATAGCGACATCTGTTAACTGTGGTGAAAACGGGAAAAATGAAATGTTAATTCCAGGAAGTCACGAGTTTCCGTTTCAATTATTATGGTCATTGGAATAATGAAGTTGGTCTGAAAAATAGGCATTTGTTTTCTGATCAGCCGTTCCTTACTCTTTTGAAGTACCTTTAAGGTACCCCATCCCCCTTGTCAGCAAAAGTAAGCAAAGCTCTACCATGCTACGTAAACATTATTATATGCATTTTTCGTTTTTTACAGATAGACAATACGTGGGATGCCATATGTGCCATCTAGATCCCCCGCCCCCATGTCATCAAAAATAAGCAGAACAAAGACCTTGTTAGAGTTAGTATTAATTATACTGAATTATAGGCAAAAAAAATGTGTTGTGAAGACTTTTATTCAAACTAAAAATGACAGACATCAGACAACCACAAATTACAGCAAAAAGCAGCTTTGCTAGTGATTGACATATTGACATGACATTCGTACAGCAAACTGCATTACCGATATTAAGAGATGTACAGTATTAGAGATGGGCGCTATTATCAGGGCTGCTCGCCTGGCTATAGAATTGTACGAATTGCTATACAGTTCAATATTTTTTCGTACATGCATACCACATTGACGAAAAGCATACATTTTGACTTTATTTGGTTTTGAATTGATTCGAACAAGGCCATGGTATATATTTACAAATTTCAATCACTTCGTCCTTCGATAGTCCAGTAATCTGTCTATTTATGTCTTCCGTCTCATTATGAAAGGCGTGTCCGTCTGTCATAGAACTCATAGATCACGATCACGTCGATCATAGAGCACTTATTTTTCAGATCAGTCAAATCTGTCGAAAACCGCTGACGCTAAAAGAAAAATAAATCCACAGTGAGAAAAGAGAAATGACGAATTTTAAATAAATATTTATGAATGGTAGTTGGTAGTTCACCTAACCCCTCTTGATTTTTATTTTAGGAGACTTTGTGTTGTCATTTGATTTGATACATAATATAAGCTGAAGCTAGATTAGTGAATGCAGAATTTTCAAATAATATTAATGCAAATAGTAATCAAATCAATAAATTTGCAATAACCACTTCAAAATATTTAAATTTCACATACGAGGGAGTGTCTGCGCATGCGCTAATCGCTTCATTCCATCTTTGCATCATGTGGGAAACTGTCACTTGTCAATTATTCTGATGACAGTGTTGGCGACCATTGATGCTATACAATTATAGCGAAAAGCATACACTTTCATTTGTCATTTTCGTACAAAATTCTTTTGTCTTGGAGAGCAGCACTGGCTATTATTCTTCGATAATATTAACACCTATAGTGATTACGTAGGATTTGAACTGCTTCTTCTCAAGTCATTTTTCAGACTTGGATGTAAGTGTTTATTTTTGTTACGCAACAATCCAATGACAAATCCTATCCTATCCTAACAGTTCTAAAACATTGAACTATTTACAATGTACTCCATAGCTAATTCAAAACCGTCACCAATTATGCCAGAAATTCCTTTTATAATAAACGAAACCTTGACATCAAAAAAACTAGTACTGATGAAGGTTTTGTTTTTAGGGATGAATCACCACTCTAACTCAGCCAAAAGCTATAGGTCAGATAGTTTACTGTCAGTAATACAAAAACTCATTGATAAAAAAGCGTATCGGCATTTTCATGAATATTTGGAATGATTTTTTTCTTAAGCGACCATTAACACTATTTCAAAGGGAATCTTAAACTCGGGGCGTAATTTAACGCCTCTACGAATACTACTGTTCAAACGACACATGCTGGTGCATTTTATTCCGCTGGCATCAATTGAGTCTTCTGGAAAATCGAATGTGTGGGAGTGTTTTATTTACCGCAACGGATTCTTATATGAAATGATCAGTCCTACAATTATGACCAAAAATTTGCTTGAAAAAAGCAGTCTGAGGATGCAAAAGGCCTCTCTATTGTCTTTTGTTACAGCTGCGACTTGAGAAAACTCCACAAAAAAGTCTACAACTGATTTGACAGATGTAGCTTCAACAATATGGCTGTTATCAATTATCAGAGTTCGTTAGTCCCTATCTTCCCGTTATAATATCTATACAAATTAGGTGGAATTTAGTCAGGACGAACAGACCCGAGGAAACTATTATATAGTTGGAACATGTGTTGCGGTTTTTAAACTATTCAATGGAAATCTCACGATAAAGTGAATACGCTATAGATTTTCCTCAAGTATCGGCCAATTCCAACACAAAACTTACGCAGAATCTACTTCGTCCGCATCTCGGTTAACGCTCTCGATGACGCTTCTTCTTCTGATAGCTCCCTGTTTGGGGGCCCCGTCATTTGAGGAATCCGACTGTTTCCTGCTTTTTAGCAGCCCGAACCATTTTTTCTTCGAAGGGGCCCTATGAATTCATATCATGCATTAAATTGTGAGACTTCTTGCGTATAGATAGGTGACCAAATACAGTTTTTGTTGGTTTTATATCTACTCTGTATTCGAAATCAGGAGGGAACGTTCGATTAGCGATTTTTTATTTTTATATGTTGGTTCTTCCCCGACAGTTCCGATAACCAGATCTGTCGGAGTTTGTACTTATATTTTTCGCGGAGAGAGTTATTCACTTAAGCTACCTCTTGTGAGTGGCGTTGTCCCCTACGTCTCTCTGGCATCCAGATGGTGCAGGATGCTTCTCTCTACGGGCTGCACATCCTCTCCGTAATCTGCGCCATCATTCTATTTTGAGATAGTCCGTTGTACATTAGTCTATCCCAAATTTCATACCCTTAAGGACTGACGGAGATACATTTCTCTGGAGTCTAAGATCACTCCATCTGAAAGTGACCCGATTTATTTAGACTCTACTCTGACCAGATGTTATGGTGAAGCGAGTCCTTCAGACTGGTATCAGTTGTTCAAGGCATCTCAGCAGGTATCTGAGCAGAAGCAGGATGAGCTCATGAGATGTCAAACCCTGCCCGACGTGGATCATTGACCATTGGGTCCAAGAATCGTGATCTATTTTTTAGACGAAGTTTGCGCTGGTCAGATCCTATCCCCAGAAGCCCCGATACATTCGGGAGGGCGCGCCAGCATTATCAACCAATGGCCACTTCCCGTTGGTCCAAGAATCATGTGCCCTAAACAAGCGCAGTGAGCCAAGAATGACATCCTTCTGCGTTTGTCTGGCTAAGATTTTTTCATAAGTGCGGCAAGTCGGCATTATTTTGATATTCAAGAGTAGAGAGGGTATCATTCCACCAAGGACTCCAATAATCAGAAAAACTATTTTGACAGAGAGGTCTGGATAGAGTCTGCGGAGTTCGAGGAGAAAATTTTCGTTTTTCCCCTCTTTTCGGACGATATTCCTCTCGCCAGGAGCTGAAAACTCCACGACAAATATCGCCTTGCTCTGATGGTTGAGAAGGACTACATCAGGCTTGCATCAGCTTGCATAAGCCTGAGGGTGTGGAACGAATAGTTTAGATAAATTCTGCACTTCTTGTTCCCCACAACGGATTCAATATCCCCCGGAGCGTAGGGCAACACCGGTGTCTCGTCAATACCGTTAGAGGAATGCTCCAATTCCTGCTCTTTCATGATCGCGGACCATGCACAGAAAAGGATCCAAACTTCTGACAACTTTACAGGCCCCATCCAGTTCCATTCTGTCAGTATCATTTTTTTCATTATTATAATTACAATTACTGTATAGTGTCTCCGATGTGCCAACTGGCATATAGACCTGAGAAAAAGTTTTACCTTTCCGTAGGACTGACCAGCGATCTGCCTCTCGGTCTGTTGACTGCTTCTTCGTTTTTCTTCCTCTCTTCTTTGACGATATTCTCGAAGAAAGAATTCTGGGTCATTCCTTTGCGTGTTGCTTTTTGGAAATCGGAAGAGGAGGATGGGCTGCCTTGCGAATCTGATTCCTTTTCTCTGGGTACATTTCTAATAGTATCCACGCCGCTCCAGCTTATAGCACTTACTCGTCTCTCTAAAATAATTATCTCAAACAAGTGGATGTAATAATGTACCTAACGTGTTTTTGATGGAAGTTTAAAAGGTATCAAATATCAGGGAAGTGCCAAGAAAGAATACTCCGTATGACTGAGGAATGTAAGCTTTAACGGCCAGAGATAACTACGACAAAGCTGTTTTTCGGGTTTCTGACCAAGGTCTGCAGGACTTTTGCCTGATGTTTCAACTAATACCGCGGTAGATGTTATCAAAGGCGATTAGGTAACGGTCGAAGTGCCCGATCTGCAGACCACAGCAAAAAAAACGGAAAACAGCTTTCACACAACAGTCCGGGTGTTTAATAAATATCCTTATGCATGCAAATTCGTTAATTTCGTTCTCCAGATAAAATGAACCATTCCACTTGTGCTCCAGGTCTGTAGATTTTATGGAAAAAAAGAACGATGGGGTAGATTCTGTGAACAGCCTAGTATTTTCTCCACTGAAGACTTATATGATTTATATACATATTTGTCGAATTTGATATGAGTACTACCATCGACATAACGTTATAAGTTATAGGTTATGTCGGTGAGTATTACTCTAAGAAATAGGTGCGTTCTGACTTATATATGTGTTCCGTGTTCAGAACAACGAACAAGTGTGTGTGATCTGTCAAGTCTAGGCAAATGTTCTATCAAGTGAAGTTAATATAAATTCAATAAATAAATTCTACAATACTTGATAATTATATCATAACACGTTCTAGTATAAAAACTAATTTTTTTTAATAGACTTTATCCTGGAACTTTTCTTTCGGAAAATTTTTTCTCTGCCTCTAAACTTTGTGAAACTTTTATTATACTATATTTACCTGCTGCTATTATAGAGATATATTTATATAAATCACATATTTCTTTCGCTTAGACTAACATATAGTTTGACAAGTGTGCCAATTTGACATAGTGCTTACCTTGATTGAGACATTCAGGGACTGGTCCCTTCTCTTACACTACCGACCGAATGAATATCGTCTACCGGGGATGCACGCTAATACCGTGCTGTGAACATTGAATAGAAAGACAAAAGAAATAATTTAAGAAAACGTTAGGGTAGAAAAATGGAAAAAAATTGAAATTGAGAGAGATAGAGACCAAATAAGAGTAATGTAATGTTACTTTTGTTTTCTTCTTAGCAAACCCTTTCATTTGTACCCATATTATGAGGGCGCATAAAAATCTAATCCGCCATATTGGATTTAGAAGGAATTGATGTTATTTTCTGTGTACTTTTCAGCAAACCATTTCATTTGATACCCATATCATGGTACACCGCCCATTTTGGGCGGGGACTAAGTGGGACTAATTTGAAGGGGAATACATTAATAATTTTTGGAGATACATGAAAATTCATGTTTTCTTTTGAACAGACATCGTACATTGCAAGTTGAATGAAAGCTTGCAACTTACCTTGATGATTGCTGCTTGCTAGTTTCACCATTTTCGTTGCAGGATCGATCGCATCATCCCATATTATGCTGATTCTTCTAGAGTGACCATGAGGTTCCAGCATTTCTGCGAGAGAAATCGGTTCTGACTCAGTTTTGGTGGTAATGGTCCGGTCGGAGACTCCCTCTTTCTGCAGATCCATTGGATCCGATTCACGGGTAGTGTCACGTGACGGTTGTTTCAATACGAGTGTATCTGAAGAGAAAAAATCCGGTCTATAGGTGGAAATGGAATCTTTGCTGTGAAATTAATTTATTGAAAATAGTTTTCTCACACTAGAACAAACGTACTTATCCGATGGACTGCGACTCAGTCAAGCTAACGCCCAGACCCACTTTTGTCACTCGAAATTTCTAGAACGCCGCCTCTGTTCGAGGATTGTTTAATCGGCTTCTGAAGAGTTCCATCGAGTTGACGTGAATGTTCAAATTTCCCGGGCTACGTATATTCGACTAACGATTTTTAAAAATATTTTTATATTGGTTCACGGTTTCATCTGTTTAGCATGTTCAGTTTGTTGGTGAAAGGTATACAATTTGGACGTATTTTGCGTGTTCGGCGATTTTTTACTATCGAAAAAAATAGATCAACGAATTTGCATCAAATGTTGTCTGTGTTGATGACGCATGTCATCAACAACTTTGCCACAAGTATAATTCTTACTATCTGATTGCTTCTGTGAATCCATGCCCGATTCTTGAGAGTGACGTGTTGGGAGGTGGAAATCAGAAGGCGCCTTGAGTTGTGGCTCAGTCTGAATGAGTACTTCGGAAAATATGGGGATGTTCGATCTTTTTTGGTCACGAGATGTCACTTCGTCCGCTAGTCGTGCAGATTTTTTGTTCACAGATTTGACATCTTTCGGTTCCGGAACGTCAGGAATCTAAAAATGAAAAACGAACAGTTTATATATCTGTATGTAGGTCTTCAAGAAATTAAGAAGACCAATTCTATCCATGCGTTCCACCTTTTGGAGAACGATCACGATTTCAACGCTATGTACGACATAATGTAGAAGCTGAGGGCAGAAGTTGAACCTGCTGGAGTCTCTGAAAATAAATAAGGGGAAACGTTCGGATTCCCTGCTGAACGACCAACAGGATGTTGACCACTCACCATTGTTAAACATTTTTCCATATTACCAATAAGTTTAGTCATATTCAAAAATTCACCTGTTGTCGAAAGTGTAATTAGTTTACAAATTCTAGTCCAGCACGGCGCCCTGCTATGCTGGACATACTTTCGTGACTCCTATGAAATGGCTGAAACAAAACTGAGAAGCGACTCAAGCAGAAGAAGAAATGCAAAATCCATTTGTGAGAAAGGACACGATCCAAAGAACACCTCCAGAAGTGAGAACCGTACCCTTTCCGGAATAGAGGAGCTCAGTAGTCTTCAAGAGAAAGTGAATAGCAGCCAGACAAATAAAAGGAAAAAATTTACACAAGAGGACTTGCCACTAGGAAAGCACCAGGCCCGGACCAAATTCCAAACCGAGGAAGGGTATAGCGACAATGACGAGCATCATTGATGTTGTACTCAGACTACAACATTTTCCATATCCCTTCAAGGACGCAACGGTCATTCACATACCGAAGCCGAAGAAAAACCACTTATTTCCAGATAATCTTCGGCCAATAAGCTTAACCCCTCCGTTGAGCAGTAGCAAAACGAGTGATATGGAAAAGACTAGAGGACCAAACCATCGAACGAACAGTTCGATATCAGATCTGAACACTAAACAGAGCTACAAGTCCTGAGGGTAGAAGATTATGCGACTGAAGGTTTCAACCTGGGCAAAAGATACCACATCGGAGCGATATTCCTAGACGTCTCCAAGGCGTTCGTTAGAGTTTGGGCACGACTGACTATTTGCCAAAATGAGCAATTTTGGCTATTCGAAACAAATGGCAACACTAATCGAATCTTTTCTAGCAGACGGATGATGCCGTTGCAGAGTAGAACACGAACTCTCTACCATGCTACTTCTGGAAGCAGGGGTCTCACAAGGTGCAGTTCTTTCCCACACCATACACAGCAGACGTGCCCAAGCCAGAGAACAACTTCAACAAGTTGACACTCTACGCGGACGACACAGCTCTACTGACGAAATCTACTAGCCACGCGTAAGACACCAGATACTTTAAACAGCAAGCGGACAGATTAGTGGAATGGGTCAATCTTTGGAAAATCAGTATAAACCCTGACAAGAGTCAGGCGATACTGTTAATCCAGAGGCTGGTAATCCCGAAAGGGAACGTTATCTCAACGTACAAGAGATTCCGTGGACCAACGAAGCAAGATACCTGGGAGTCACCCTCGACAGGAGATTAACCTTCAGGTCCCACATACGGCAGAGGATAGGGCTGGCGAGATCCGCCAGACAGAACCTCAATCCCATACACGTATCTTTTGGAGGTTAGGGTTAACCAAAAATCATATGGATTCAATACCAGTGGCGCCATCTGTATCATAGCCAACAATCTTTTCAGACCACACAATAATAGTTCTTTGGAAAAAACCTTTGTGACTTTCCACTTTTCACTGATGACTCCATGTATCTAAGAAAATCAAAATATTTTTCCTCACTAACTAGAGTGAGCTTTGAATGCATTTTTATCAAAATTATGATATTCATAGTTTGTTTGCAGATTAAAAAAAACCTCGTATATTCCAGTATAGTGATACTCACTGCCTCGTTCAATAGCGTAGATTTGTCCACCATCAAATAATGATACTTCTCGTCGCCGAATACTGTACCGTGCGTCTTTTCCATTTGAAAAATGAACGCCTCGCCGGATTCTTCGTCTGGGACTCCACAATGGCCTTGTCGATCATTGTATAGCTTAATGACGGCATCGGGTTCGGAGTGACACATGCGCAGAAGATCCTTCAGGCCACACTTGAGGGTCTTGCAGCAGGTGGCGCACTCTTTGATGTCCGCTGCTGTTTCGGACACGACAAAAACGATTAGTAATTGATCTTGTTAAGTGATGCGACCCCATGGTTGCCAAATGCGTTAAAATAATGACATTTGACATTTGCTAATAAATAAATAACCTATCTTTCTGAGTTCCTTATGCATTTTTGTTTTTGGTAAATGAGAAACTGATCTCCAGAATATGTCTGAAAGAGATTTCCAGTCGTCCTATATGAAGTTGGGGCTCCAGAATGAAGAATCAGCTATGAAGAAATATCAGATGGTCTGTCCCAATTATGTCCCAAAGATGGAAATGCAGAAGGAACTCAGGAAGATAGGTTATTTATTCATTAGCAAATGTCAAATTGTCAAATGTCATTATTTTACTGCAGTTGGCAACCATGGGGTCGCATCACTTAATAAGGTCAATCGTGCGTTGAAATAGTAGTTTTCAGATTACTGAATACATTTAAGTGACTACGTAGAAAAAACAACGATGTTTGTCTTGCAATAACGTGTTCTGAATTCATATATAAATCGACGTTTATTCCACCATCAGTATTCAAAATTACTGATAGTTTATGCAGCAACCAGCAGAAGCAGTGAAATTTGACAGATTTCACCGCTCGAGCAGTAATGGCTTTAATCTGAGTCTAATTTACTTCACAATCCTCCATTCAAAATTACAGTAATATTATTCAGTATATTATGTGGAACTGATTCAATTACATCTTTGAAACCACCAAGTAGTTAACAAAATAATTCCTTGAATTGCATTCTTCATCTAACATTTTTATAACCAATTGAAAATTTATATAAACCATAGCGTTTACTCGACATGAAGTCTATTTATAAATTAAAAGTTGAACATTTCGCTAAACCGTTACAAAGAATAAAACACATTCCACAATGGAATATACAGAAAATAGTTTCAAAAGTTTTGCCCGTTTGAATGTCATGTGTTTTTGTAGCTCCATATCTCAATAAATATTCATTTTACTGTGTCGTGGTATAGTTAAAGTAAACGACACTGTCACTGGTCAAAAAAGAGCCAATATATAGAAATGAACCGGCTGCAAAATAGTCCACGTGGACTGTAGAATTGGCGGTTCGTATTGGATAATTTTTACTAACCGAGTTTTATGATTGGCTGAAGAGTCATAAAATTAAATTTGAAGTCATGTTACGGTGACGAATAAAAATCGGGAATGCGGTGATGGTTATCGCCGTCGTGTTCAGTTCAGCAACTAATCGCGATTTGAGTGTTGAAATTCGATATTGGTGCAGTTATAATTACTTAAAATTTTTGTTATCTGTTTGAAATGTGGCATCCTTGGATAAGTACTAATAACAACGCATACTTTTTCCAGTGTGGTGATTCCAATAGCGATGGCGAACAATGCGAAAAAGAGATACCAGTGAATAAGATTCGGATGTATTTGAGTACTGAAACACAGAGAGTATGTTTCAATGTATATAAGAATCTATATCTCAAGTTTGGTTTTGGGGGAAACAAACTATTACAAGCAACATCAGATTTGACCGAAATTCCTTTCTCAACTGTACGTAAAATAGTCGAAAACAAACCTTATAAACGCAAGACGCGATGTGATACAGGAAAACCAAAACCTTTACGCAATGTTCGACGTTGGTCTGCCAAATCTCCTTCCAGAGATTTTAGCAATTCACACACAACATCAATGAGTAATACAATATGAATATGAGAATTCGTTCGGTAGTTTGAGTTTATGGCGTTCAGACAAACAGATGAAGCGGGGAGACTCTTTCATATTATAATGACGGTGGAATACCTTGAACTGCTTTGTATTCATCAGCAATATCATCGGGACGAGCTGGTTGTTCAAATTTGTCTATTTTCAGCGCAGGTGAATCAACTGACGTTGATTCAGGGTCTGCCCCAAGTGATTTTTGTTCAGTTGGTTCAGACTTGGGACCTGGTATTGATCCATGTTCAAATTTAGGAGTCCCCTTCGTTGCGGCGCATGCGTCTACTGCAGATTTCCTAATATAGATCACTCCATCAACCAGTGCGAAATCACTGGGTTTATCTTCTTCGTTCAGTTTTCTTTTCATGATGACTTTTTCTTTCATGGTTATACAACACCGGCTGGCAAGCTCTGGTTCCACTCTACCTTTCGACATGCATGGCTCGTCTTCCTCCAAAGTTCGATGATCGGATTGGAATGTAATTTTGTGTGGAGGCGAGTTTTGTATGCTTATGGAATTTTCATTTGAAGTCGATTTGTGTCTCTTCTGTGAGGATTGCTCTGAATTTCCTGAAAGCACCATAAGTTTGAATAACAACTGAAATATGGTGTCTACTACCTGTGCTGAAAACTCTGTTGGGCCTAATACATAGATAGCGCTAGTCTTATTGCATTAACCGCTTTTTCAGTTAGTACTAACCTTCAAAAGAAAGCTATTGAAATTTCATGATATTCTACTCATTAGTGTTTGAATTATTGTGCTAAGAGTGACAGTAATTTTGCTATTATCAAAACAATAGATCAAAAACGATTTCATATTTCAATTTAATTGCTTCTTGATGGGAAAAAATATCGTTCATCAGAAACAACAATTAAACGTTGGTTTACCGATTTCAAATGTGGTAGTAGAGACACCAATGTCATCAGTGGACATCTAAATGAGGAAGTAACACCAGAAAATAAAAAATACACAAAATCGGCAAAACTATATGAATTGAACTTCGAATTGCTTCCATATCCACCGTATTCACCAGATTTTGTTCCCAGCGACTACTGGCTGTTTACAGATCTCAAAAAAATGCTCACCGGTATGAAATTTCACTCGAATGAAGAGGTTGTTGCTAAAACTGATGCCTACGTTGAGGCAAAAGTTAAATCGTTCTGGAAATGTGATATTGAAATGTTAGAGCAACGCTTGAATGACCGATGTGGCTCTTGATGAAGATTACGTTGATGAATCAAGCTAATTTTGCACAAAAAACACGTTTTCTTTCTTAGGCACGGGATTTTTTAGCCCATGTGTTAGAATTCACCGCTCATACCAACTACAATAGGTTTAATGATAGATTTTCAAATACTGTTTTATAATGTTGGGAAACATATCATAAAAAGTACACTTCAATTTATGAGTTTCAAATTCGAACCAAAACACTTCAAAGTGCCAAAGCGTCGCTTGTGACGTCACGTTCGTGTAAACTGCATGTAAGCACTAGAAGCTCTTCCGTAAACTATTATTTGGTGTGAATTCCTTCGATGTATTAATAAATCAATAAAAACTCCGAACGAGTTATTTGTGTTCGTCCGTACAAAAAAGCAACGCGAAATAAGTGGCTTAAACTCGCAAGGCGGATTCAACGGGAATATAACCCAGTATTCATTTTCGTGAAGATCACTTTGAAGTGTATGCGTAAAGTTTTAGATTACAAACCAGTATTAGCTCGGCCGAGAAATAAATTCGAAATTGAACTTTTTGAGGTTAGGTTTCATTTTTCCTATCTTTCACCTTGTTATGTTATCTTTTAGTGTACACAGTTTTCTTTCGCGTTTTAACATCGCCATTAGATGCCCTGGAGGACCTGATATTAATAAATCAATGTGTGTGTGTGGTTAGTATGTAGTTTTAGAAATATCATTTCAATAACATTACCTCCAATGTTAAACTACAATTATCTTTCAAAAGCTTTGGACTTATTTTTATTATTTGTTTTCGAAAGATTATTATCGTACTTACATGAAACTTTCAACATTTCTGAAGACAAAAGTCTTTGTTTGACGCCAGAAACTCTCCCAGCATCAACAAGTAAATTCTGAGAACATAACCACCCTTTGCCTTTGTAAATCCTGGTTCCATGGCATACGTTATTTCACTTTTGATTTATCAAACAAAAGAAAGCAGTCACTATCACGATATTAAGTCGTCAAGAAAACCAGATATTACATTAATGATTTTTACTTAATTTCATTATACCTATTTTAAGGAAGACAGTCAATGCAAGGCAAAAAATTATACTGAGAACTTGGAAGCAGTGAGCTTTTGCAATTGGATTTGCTCATGTTTACTTACATAACCACAATTATTGTTCATTTGATATTTTACTATACCTACTACTATAAACGAATATAAACAAAAATATTCCACACTTTCTTAGGCTAGTTCTTAGTAGGTACTTAGTCTTGGTCGAGTTTCCATAAATGCTTTTATTAATTTGTCATAGTTGAACTCTTAGTTCTTAATCTTAGTCTCAGGGGGTGTGTTGCACAAACCCGTTAGAAAAAATAGTTCAGAGCTCATGTTAGAGCAAATAATAATAAAAACAGATAAAAAGAAGAAGAAGAAAAAACTTTCAGTATAAAGATGAAAAGGGGGAGTATCAGCCAAGGCTGCCTTATAACTTAGCAGTAATCAAATAAAACAAAAAAAGTCGAGTGGATAGTGAAACTTTGATGACAAGATCAGAAAATTAGTAGATGCAACCGCTGTAGAGAATTCCTTTTTGTTTTGCCAAGGTCGGGACGGGCAAAAGAGCAGACAGTTAAGTAAGTCTCAAGTCTATTTTTTCAATTGAATGAGATTGAAACTCACAGGGTAGTTGATTATAATGTTTGGGTGCATTACACAGGAAACAGCATGTGAAGATGGAAGATTTGTAGTGAAACTAATAATTGTTGACAATATTCTAAGCTTCTGGTCCAAAATTGTGAGCGAGAATTCATGAGAGGTGTATGCGGCGTGAGATCATTCAGTCTGATCATAGGATGGGTCATATAGAATCGGATACAGGGTGTGATCATGGAGTTATAAGATAGCAGCATACCGAAAGGGCATTAGGCCGTATCTTAGTTAGCAAATCAGATCGCTGTGTGCAACACGTGAAATGAAAGGAATGCAGAATTTATCGACAGAGAAAAAACAAAGAGGGCGCAACATGTCAGAAGAGCACTAAACCGCATCTTCATTAATAATAGTCGGATCGTAACGTGCAGCACGTCATATGAAACGGAGAGGAAAAAACAGATTATGCTAGAAGGGCACTAAGTTGTATCTTCGCTAATAATAGTCACATCATCAAGTACAGAACATCCAATGAAGGGAAAAGGAATGCAAAATTTATTGATAAAGAAAAACAGAGATGACGCAATACGTCAGAAGAGCACTAAGCCGCATCTTCGTTAATAATAGTTGGATCGTTACGTGTAGCACATCAAATGAAAGGAGGGAGGTGTAGACTTCATTAAAGAAAAAAAAACGAAAAGGTAGCCAAAAGGGCACTAAGCTTTGAATCACTATTTCGAATGTCTCATGAAATAAGTATGTGAACATGGCTTATCAAACTAATGATAATTTGAAGATGCATATGACGAAATTGGAGTTTGGGGTCAGATGAAGCAGGCATTAATAAATTATCGTTTGGATCGTGTTCGAAATTTTACATATGTCACAGTGGAAAAACATTCGAAGTTCACGTAAAAACGCAGAAACATTTCAGAATGTATGGAAATAAGTATGGAAATCAATACGTGCAAAAGCTCCCAAGATATCACAGATTGATTTGAATAACTCGCCTCTGCTTACTAGATAAT
This sequence comes from Leptinotarsa decemlineata, assembly GCF_000500325.1. Lineage (NCBI taxonomy): Eukaryota > Metazoa > Arthropoda > Insecta > Coleoptera > Chrysomelidae > Leptinotarsa > Leptinotarsa decemlineata. The sequence goes on along the minus strand of NW_019290985.1, from coordinate 175,689 downwards.
AATCACACTTACTATGTGATATTATGTAATAATCATTAATTTACTGACCTGATTCCACAAGCATCCAATGAATTGAGGATGATATCCTGTCTTTCCTAGTAGGTGATGTTAAAACTCAGATTTCTGTGGCACCTATCGAAGAAATTAAAAAAGTAAAGCAGCTTGCGATAAAACTGCAAAATGGCTAGTTTTCAATTCTAAAGACGGAGCCAGAACCAAGTCTCCTAAACATCAACTGTCCTAAAAATTCTTACCTTTTATTTTTGATAGACAAATTCATTAAATATAACAAGTTTCTGATGAACAGAACATTTTTATTATTGATATTTTTTTCAGATTGTGGAAGGTGGATACTCCCAGAAAAAGGGAGATTAAAAATACACTCGTGTAAACGGAGTAATTACTTGGATAAAGTATTTTTACATACAAAAATTTTAGTGAGTGTGTATATACCTGGAGAGCTCAAATGGATGTCTTCTGATTTGTTAGTTCTTTCGTAGGAAGTGTTATCTTCTGTTGAATATTTATGTTCATTGGTCGCTTCATCTTCACTCACTAAAAATCTGGAGGAACAACCTACGAAATCTTGTGACGGGCATATCACTTTCACGGGGTGGTAGTCCAATTTCGTTTTTTTTTTGTCTACCATGGATTTTGTTTGTTTTTTTGAACAACTGGTGAATTAGATGGACGGTATGATGCAGGGAAATGAGATGCAAAGATGACACTGACAACTGGCTGTGGCTATTCCGGAGTTAGTACAGTCAAACAAGGAAAAGCTACAGAAAACACGATCAGGGTATTTACTCCGATAAATTCCAGTATTTAGGGTAACCATGATTAGCAATAGTCCGCACTTTGTGGTATTAATAACGTTCCCATATTTATAACGTTACTTTGAACCTTTGAATGGCTATATTGATAACATTTTCGAAAACAATGATCAAGAAATGATAGATTCCATAGAATTAAATACACCACGTGGGCCATAGAGTCTTTCAATAGGGACTTCCGAACTTTGACGATCGACCAACACCTGTACGTCGGCGAAATGCAAGATCTGCCGAAAACATCGCCGCTGTCTGTGAGAGTGTGCAGGATAATCTGAGGCAGTCTCTAAAACTTATATAATGACGGTTGAACGAAAATCAGATTTTAAATGAGATTATGAATTCCCAAGGACAAAGCAGCTCTGATGCAATATTTTCGTTTTTGCAGTAAACCTACGGCAATGTTGGTTCAGAACAGGCAACCGCAGCGGTGTTCTGTTTTTCATCAAAAGCTTTTGACTGTGTTAATCACAGAATACTGCTGAGAAAGCTCCACCACTGTGGAATAAGTGACAATGTTGAGGATCGCAAACAATATTTGAAGGCCTGCAATTCAATTTCTAGCACACTGGATGTAAGGACAGGAGTACCCCGACGTTATATTTTGGGGCCACTTCAATATATTTAATATATATGAATGACCTCATCAGTGTAAACATCACCTCATTCACGTTGTTTGCAGGCAATACTACATCATTATGGTATAACAATAACGAGAAAGATCTCCACATACATATTTCCCATGACCTTATGCAAATAAAAGAATGGTTTGATGCAAATCTTTCAATTATGAAAAAAACAAACATTTCAACTTTTAAATGCACGTTAGTTCAAGTGATGCAGGGAAATGACGCTATTTATAGTAATATCACTACCGAATTCTTAGGTATAGACATAGATCAAGACTTGAAATTTGAAGAACACGTACGAATACTCAACAAGAGATTATCATTAGATTGCTTTGCACTAAGAATAATGTTACACAAGTTGAGATTTCATGCGCCTGAAAATGATTATTATGCCATGATTGATGCACTCTTAATGTATGGAACAGCTTTCTGGAGCTTGTGCTGCAAACAGCTTTTAAGTTTCACAAAAATGAGCTGTAAAATATATGTATGGAGCAAAAACTTTTAGACCTCTTCTCAAAAGGAACAATATTTCAACTGTATTTATCTTCAAGACTTCCTCTCCTATCACGTTCAAGTCATTTTACAAGATAAATTACCACCACCGCCCAACCCATCAACATGGGTGGGCCGTGGTTACGACAAACACTCAAAAGACTACCTTATCTTACGTTCAGTAAAAGAACAGTTATATCTACACTGAGAGTCAAAACAAAACTGTAGAGATTTATTTTAATAATTTTCAAATTGATACAAACTAATTTTGATTACTCTTTATTGGTATAAAAGAACGTTTCATAACAATTCAACAATCACCAAAATCAAAAAATGTACACGAGAGATTTAATCAATTTATGACCTTTTTGTTCTCGAAATTATTTCTCCAACACTGAATTCTTTGGAAGATCTGAAAATAAAACGGAAAGTTATAAATTCAGCTATTTCCTTCTTGATTGGACTTCAATTCACAACATATTCGAGGTGAAAAGCAAAAATTTCAATACAACTTCAAAAAGTATTCTTTAAGAGTTAATTTTTTATGGAGGAGTGAATGCTTCTCATTGGTGGTTACCAAGGGTGAATTGATGAAGAATCTGCTGAATGGCAATAAAGGGCAAACTGAAAAGTTATCTTTTTTTAAGAACAAAACACAAGCACTACAGGTGTGAGTTATGCGAGTGATGACCATATCTTTTCTGTAACTTATATTGGAAATATTTCAAAACGATATTTTTCTCTGACGGATATCCCGAAAGAGAGTAATATCATTTTCATAACAGGAGACAAACAGAAAAGCATTCAAAATTAATTTCTATTATTGTTATTTCAATAAATTTCGAAAATAGTTTAAAAATTGGATGGGTAAAAAAATTAAAATGACATCTGACAGTATGAATTCAACTCAGAACTCTGGTTTACAAGTGTTCTACCAAATACTCCACAAAGGATCTAATATCGATGAATATTCTGTTCTGAAACCAGTACGCACCTGACAGACATTGTAGCAGATGAACTATTTTCCATTTCGTCCCTCATTTCAACAGCAGACCTTGGTCCAATCTCGTAATCGTCTAAAGACATCTCCGTCTTCATAAAATTTCTTCCAGCTATTGTTCCGCTATCTAATGACCCGTTGATGCAATAACTGAACGATTTGACAACGTTATTTTTGTCCGAAGAAATCGTGTAGTTTCTGAATTCGTAACTGTCATCTTTGACGGATTCGCTGTTGGACAAGTAATAAAAGTCGAGGTTTTGTAAAGGTTTACCTAAAAAAACAGGAAAGAATCTTAAGCTCTGACTACTCTATATAATTCTTAATAACCAAATTGCCAATAGGTAGAATTAAGTCAGTGTGAACACGCCTGAGGAAACTATTATGGATTTTAATCAAGTATCAGTCAATTGCATGACATAAAACTACATTTTTTCGAAATCGAGAATGAAGTATTTTTGCAATAAGCGTATATCTTTGATGAGAAACTGAGAATTCATCGAAATACTAAAAAATGGGATTTCTACTTGAAAAAGTAACACGTGTTTGAATTGGGCCACAGTTTTTTCGAGCAATGTTTTCAGATACTTTCTTACGTATTCCATGAGTAAGAAGGCGAAATAAACCCAGATACATTCAAAAATAAAATATAACAAACAAAAACGACCATTTCAAAAAAGTATAACTTATTTTCAGACTTCAATAAAATTTTGTTAATTTTATCCAATAGTCTGGCTAACTGGACGAAATTATACAAGTTACGCCCACTAGGGACAATATAACTCACCTTCAATCGATTCCCGTTTATTGAATAAAGCGTATTTATCCGACAACAACAAATTACTCTGCTCCAATTCAGTACCAACATTGGAAAAACTGGTAGATGCGTCTACTAAAAGATGGTGGTACTTGTCGGTGGTGCTGTTGTCTCGTTCCGGTGTCAGGTCGTAGTCAGAGCTCAATAATTTCGTAAAATCGGTTTGCTTCGCGTGAAAAGAGTCGTCTCGGTTGAGGCTTATGTCTGCTGCGTAGTCGGATAAATCGAGAGATTTTTGGCTTCGATGAATGAACGACGACTCTTTTACGGACACGTCTTCGCTTTTATCTATCACAGGAGACTGGATTTTTTCAGCAATAGGCTGAAAAATGATTACTCTATGAAAAGTATCATCACCTTTTCTTACTACTCACTAGCTCCATCCGGTTGGGCGACTTCGGCGACAACGTATCATTTTTTCTCAATGCTTGTTTCAAAACATAAACTGGTGACTGTATCAAAACGTACTCCTCTTCGATCTGGTGATTTTTCAGTATTACTTCACTGCTCCCACACTTTCTATCGCACTGTATAACGTTCACTTGGGTACCTTTGTCATCTTTAGTATTTATTTGATCGTCTAACGACTCAGTAGTAATTGGTTCAGCTTGCGTATCTGCGTCCTTCATAAGAATAAGCGAATCCGTGGTTTGGATATATTTGCTCTCTGTGAATTTCAAATTCAGCTCATTCACGATATTTTGTGAGAAAATGAAGGCTGGCGAAGAGTTTTCGTTATTTCGAGTCGATATTTTCTCTATAACGTCGAATTGGTGGGCTTTTATACTTGTCTCCATCGCATCACCAAAGCTTGCATTGTTATTGTTATTGAGTTTTTCGAAAATAATTTCTTCTTCGGTAGAAACTTTTCTCTCTTTTTCCGTGAGCGATATATCTGTAATGAATCTAATTTTATTTTATTCATAGTATAGTAATATTACTGAACAATTATATGTTATCAAAACACTGAGTCTTTCTGCACTGACAGCAGACAAGCCCTATTAGCCTTGAACAGACAACGTGTTACCTCAGGGCTAGTACTAAAGTGCCACCAAGATTTAGCCAAATCCTCGGTAGATAATAACATTATCTTGGGGTGGGTTAGAGGACACGACAAAAGTGAAGGTAATCGCATTGCCGATTCTTTAACCAAGGAAGCGGCTGGACTAAGAATTTTAGGACCCAGTGGCACCTACAGCCTGATGACTTCGACAATTGCGGAACCAGCCAAATGTTACACCCATGCTCAATCCCTAAAGAGATAGGATGGACTCAAAGGATTCAATCTTGCCAGGATCACCCTGGGCGACCCTGGAAAGCTGGCGCCGAAGAAATATCTGGCGATGGTCATAAAAAATCTACACTTAACAGTAGGATTTCTGACTGGCCACTGTCAACTAAGGAAACACCTCCATAATATAGGTCTAGTGGACACACCTCTATGCAGGATGTGTGAACAGGAAGATGAAAACTGTCAGGCATGTCCTATGCGAGTGCCTGGAGTTATCGTCAATAAGAGAGTGTGTGTTTGGTAAGTTTTGGCCTACACTTGCCTATATAAAGGAGATGTATCCAACTGGAAAGGACAGGATGGACGACTACATAGGAGGACAACTCCTTGTCACATGTGGCCTAAGTGCTGTATGCTTACACTCACCCTCCCTACTCTACAGATACAGAGAAGAATGATACAATAGCTATATACAAGTGTAGTGAAACTCATAATAACATATGGTGGCTAAACATGGTGGACAAGAGTGTCACAGGAGCCATGAAAATGACCCTAAGTGCAGCTCTTGAGGTTCTGCTTGACCTTCCACCATTTCATATCTTTATTCATATAGAAGCCCTAATAGTGTCACCCAGGCTGATGCAGAAACCAATTCCGATCAGTCAGTCGCACGGGAAAAAACCTGAAACTGTAACTGGAGGCAGATCCAATACTGCGAAAGCCAGTGCTCCAAAAGTATCACACCAAGCTGAGACTGGGAAAACGACCCACCGGTTGAAACGGGGAAAACTTGGTATACAAACGGCACAGAAACCCAAGAAGGACTAGTAGCCGGCTTATATGGTAGCAGAGCAAATACGACAATCACACTTAGCCTCGGACAGAACGCAACAGTGTTTCAGGCAGAAGTTGTTGCTGAACACTACGTATTGTTTCTCCGATAGCCTCACATACCCTCTACAGTACTAAAAGTGGCGAAAAAAAAAATTCCAGAAATTATATACAATTTTGTTAGCATGTTTGAAAAATCGCCTTGAAAGTGGTACCTTGTAACACCCCACATAATGAATGTATATGATGATACTGATTGAAGAAGTGTCACTAACTACAGACTCACCATCACTTTTTCTAATATTGAAATTTTCGTCTGGCGAAACCCTTTTAACAAACTTCAAATCGTCAGAGGTATTCACCGTATTATCCAAAAACGGAGTTTCTGCATTTCCGACACTGGACAAAGTATCGTTACCCAGAGTGGAGAGCGTTGCCCGAGAAGCAAACCTCGAAGAAGGATTCAATATGGTTTCTATCGAATTCGATGGTTCTGTACATTCGGTAACCTGTAATGAACTAAGTTAGTAAGGATGTTAATGTTAACTCCTCCGTATTTTTTGTAATACAATATCAAGTTTGTTTCCACAAAAGCAAAAATTGAATTGAATTTGGTTGGGCCTATTCTTCAGGGGGGCTTTTCCTTTTGTTCCGGGGCCCCCCTTGTTTTCCTTTTTGTTTGAACCGGGGGGCGGGTTTTTGTTGCTTGCGGGGGTTCCTTTGCACCCTTACGAGTTTCAACTGTAACGCTACTCACGCAGGGTGCCTTCCCATACAAAAACGAATTGGGTGCGTGGCGGGGTTCTAGGAAAATCGCGCAGGCGCCCGTTACGTGTAGCCGCTTGCTTACAGCGTATACCCATATAGCCCATAGAACATGCTGTGACGCATGCCGGTAGCTGTTTTGATTTGTTTGAAAACAGAATACTTTTGAATTAACAACAAAGTTATTTTTCAACATTTTTGTAACCCCTTCTTTCCTCAAAAATACTTTTTACTCGTGTATGGACGGTGAAGGGCATCAAAACAATCAAGTTTCCTGGAATACCCCATAAATTTGATTTTCAACTATAGCATTACATTAAAATTTGTTTATACCGCTTGATTGGTAATCCACGATTGCCAGTATGTAAGCTGCAGTAATAATGTTCACATCGCTAGAATAAAATAATAAGACATTGTGGCGCTGTGATGTTTCGCGCGATACTCAACGATGTTTTGCTGTTATAATATGATGTTCTGCAGGACGGTAGCCGGCTAGGTTGGCATGAATAGTTTCTTTCAATTATTCAATCGACAGCTAGATGAAACGGTGGTTTGAGCCACAGGCCGGACGATCCATTTAAACTGCCCTTTTGAGACTTTTGAGAGTTGTCGTTTCTAGAGAAGCGACAGCTGGTTAACGGAAACACAGATTTCAATAGAGATGTATGTATCTAGCTTTGAACATTTTCTGGTAATTAGTGGGGCAACAGTCTTAATAACTTGTTGAAAAACCGAACAAAAATTGAAAAACATTTCATACGTGAATATATTATGTGAGGATTCATTGACTTTTGCACGGTTTTAAAGATATGAATTTTTGCCAATTACTCATTAAATGGTTATTTCAAGTGTCTAACTCTGATTAAGTGGTAAAATGTATAGTATTAGCTAGGAATTCCAAGGACTCGTACAAATAAAACCTATGAAGATTTCTTTCACCGCTCGAAGGGATCGGTCATGACAAGTGGTGTCAGGTGTGAGGTTTTTGCACATGATAGCAGGAAAGACAAAACTCTAGGTAATAACACACCCTCCCGAGACTTCTCCTGTTGATGAACGTTTCTTCGGATTCGGCAGGTTTGCAGTTATCTCTTCCGTAGCACTCCAACTCTGCGCCGAGCGACAAGTTCGCCGAAACGTCCAAAGCGTGCATAGATGAACATTCGGTACAGTTTTGAAACGGATCGATGTTCACGATTGGAAGCGGGTTCACGACTAAATTGGCGAGACTGAACTTGTTCTTTTTGGCTTCCTGGCTGTTGTAGGGGATGTTCAGCTCTGAGGCTAGATCAGCGACGTGTTCTTTCATTCTTTGCTGGAACAAACAGACAAAAAATAACCCTTGTTACTTGTCAATTATGCAAACTATGTTTCGAAGCATAAATGATGGTATTCATTATTCATGTCGAATAATCATACCAAATATTCCTTTGATAAAGAATATTCCTTTTAATCCTTTCAGTAGATTTGAATTCAACAGCAATAGCAGTGACAGGGTCTCATTTTGTTCTTTCAACCAGCTATAAAGAACTCTCAAATAAGATATAGTCTAGTAGTTGTACAATTGGGAACTTCGAATGGTAGTCGGTACGCGATAAAAACCAGATTTTTTAAAATATGAAAAACCCTCCTGTGCGTATTAATTGTGCAACTACTGATGCTTCACTGTTATCATTATTTACACGCTTTTACGCTCAAGTTGAAGGCGGCAGCCACCATCTTGTTTTCGTTAAAAAACAATTAAAGGATTTGTTTCTGCCATTTTTCAAAAACCCTCATATGAGAGGTTTCTCGACCAGTGATAGAAACAACAGAAATTCAATCAAATAACCGAAAAACATCAAAAATGAGTGTCTGAATTCACTGAACGGAAAAACAGATTTCAACAGATTTTTCAACAGATTTTAGTATTACTTACCATGTCCAGTCGGCCTTTGTTTAATTCGATGTGATTTTTAAACACTTTCTCAATATCGATATTCCGAAAATAGTTGTTGACTATTATATCCTCAGTAATCCTCAGTAAAAACTGTAAATACTCGTGCTCTTCAACTCTGAAACAAATCATATGTGTATTGAAAGTGTTAAAAAATAATATTGACCGTATTCACCTAGAAGTGGAGTAACTACTATCTGCCGTGTTTCTACCGGAATTTTTCTTTTTATTATCTTCTTTTGTGTTGTGTCCTTCCGTCTCTATTTTTTCGTCTGCTACGTTGTTGACTCTCGAATAGATTTCATCACCGCATAAACACAGTCTGTTACTTCTGTTGCTGGACGTTGTGCTTGAAGGTGTCATCTCATTGGACGGAGGCAAATTCCTACTGATTCTTTCGTTTTTGCCGTTTTTTTTCGATTTGGATTGAAGAATTTCTGATGATTTTGCTGTACTTTTTTTCTTCGGAAGCGCTACCGTAGGCTGCGATCTGGATTTGTCCTAACCTTACAAAGATCATTGATGAGAATTCCAGGAGAAATTTAAATATATTGGTATTTCAAAAAAGTTCTCACCTTAGTGTTTTTGATATATTTTCAATATTTGACGGATACATCAATTTGAATATACCCAGAATATTTTAAATTCTAACAAAGAGTATTTTGTTGAGTCGAAAAGAATGCATATTCATCGTTTGCTCTTGCTTGGGTGATAGCGCTGCACTCAGTACATCAAAGACACATAATTATACAAATGTGGGTTAGATTAGGTTAGGTCTAAAGTGAGTGGGTCTATTCGACCCTCTACCGCAACCCGCAAGGGTTTATTGTGACTCACACCTATAAACCCAGCTTCTCAACGAAGCCGATTAGTTTGTATGGTAAGTGGTCTTTTAGGTCTGATGGGTAAGAGTACGGCTCTGCTGAACTCTACAAACCTGATTCGGTCCCCAGCGGGACAGCCAGAAAGTATGTGCTCTGCTGTTTCATCATTTTCCAAACAGAGGTGACATACACTGTCTTCTGACAGTCCCAGTCTCTGCATATGATGATTCAAATGACAGTGACCTGTAAGAAGGCCTAGAACCAACACTTGGACAGGATAAAGAGGAAAGCGGAGGTAGCACTGATGCGCGCCAGACGCACCTATGGAAAAACATGGGGGCTAAAACCAGACATGGTATACTGGCTATACACAATGGTGGTTAAACCCATGATAATATACGTATCTCTGGTCTGGTGGCCAAAGATGAAGCAGGCGACCGCCATCAACAAACTAGGCAAGGTGCAAAGACTTGCATGTTTGAGAATGACGGGAGCAATGAGAACTACCCCAACAGCTGCATTGGAGACTCTCCTGAGTCTACCTCCTTTACACTTTGTGATAATGGGGGAGGCTAGGATGGGCCAATTCAGACTGGAAAACTCACCGAACTACAAAAGATCGGACCGAACTGAAATTTCGGAACAAGTGGAGGAGCACATATTGAATATGTGCACGGACCACATGCCACCGAAGTACACCTTTAACACAACCTTCACGGCCAAAATCATAAGCCGCGAAGAGTGGAAGACCATTAGTCATCTCGAAAACATGTTTGGAAAAAACACCTGGTATACAGATGGATTGAAGACCAAACATGGAACGGGAGCTGGAATATACCGAGCGGATAGAAATTGCAGTGTGCAAGGCTTATTAAATTGAGACCTCAAAGAAATGAGCGGACCAATTTTTTACAGACAGCAAGACCGCACTAGGGGCTCTGACAAACCCGAAGGTGACATCAAAACTGGTCTGGGAATGCCATGAAGAACTGAATGAACTTGCAAACAGGAACAAATTACCTTTGTACTGGATGCCAGAGCATTCAGAAATCAAAGGTAATGATAAAGCTGATTAATGCGCTAGACGCGGATCATCAACTTCATATACAGGTCCTGAACCAGCTCTGGGGGAACCAAAATCATTGATACGAAACCAGATTAGGACATGAAACAAGAAGTACACAGAATACTGGACAAAAGTAACTGGCAACAAACACAGTAGAACCTTCATTAGGGAACCGTCCGAGAAAACAACTGAAGAACTACTTCAATATAGTAGGGATCGGCTCAGAATAATTACAGGGTTACTAACCGGTCATTGTCCGCTTAGAGGACACCTCAATGAAATCGGGCTGTACAACGGATACCTCAGCTGCAGATTATGCAACGAAGAGATAGAAACAGCTCTATACATCTTATGCGAATGTGAGGCACTGAATCACAGGAGTCAGGCAATATATGGACGTACGAAATTACGTCCAGAAGAATATGATGAACACCCAACACGGAACCTGTACAAACTAGTACAGGGAACGAGACTGATGGAACAGTACTTCATAAGGCAGTTCGTAGTTGACTGTTGGAGGCATAAAGTCAGAGGTCATTTCCAGAATGCTATTACTGACCAATTTATGACGTTTACTATCATTTGACATTTTTACATCGTTTATTTGATGTTCATGGATAGGATTTTTTACTGAATAAATGATTGTTGTCACAACTGGGAGCATTTCATTTTTCACAATATTCTATCGTAATTCATGGAAACGAAACGATACATTAATAACTGAACACGCATCTATTTGCGCTAATGGCTACGACAAGATGGAATTAATATTTGTTTAACTCCTCCTCACAATAGCGAAGCATATTTTTTGATAGGGTAACATTACTTTTTAGCATGCCTCATAGTTTTATTTCTTTAGGTATGTTTTGTTCGCACTAATCTTATTCAGATCTGTCATTCCCGCTAAAAGTTATTCGCTCTCTCTATTCGGTCAAAATACATCGACAAGAGTTAGCTTAAAGCGGGAATAACTCAAATAGGTGAAAACGCCATACCTTTACTTCTCATGTGAACCTACTACTTTGTAGGTATGTGTAGCAGATGGTTTCATGAACCATAAGAAATCAAACTTTCTATGTTTTCACCACTTTTATTTGTAACTATCGTTACTGCAGTTTCGTCCTATATGGACATTTTCGAACTAAAAACTGGTTTTACTTCAGATTTCTGCGCAGCATAAGTTGTTGTTTTTCCGTCGGATCGGCCTCTTGGCGTCGAGGGTGTACCTATGCCCAAAAATACCCAGACCGGAATCATCCAAACAGTTGGTTGGTTTTTTGCTACATGAATTTCGTAGGACTGGAAGTGTAGCTTATGAAAAGGCAAATAGACAAAAACCCATCGTTGGAAATGAGAAAAATTAATTTCTTATAATGGGATCAATCATAGAAAACCCTCATACGAGTCAACGTAAGATCGAGACAGACGGAGCATTTCTAGGGTTTTAAAAAAATACAAATCTCATCCGTACCGTATTCAGATGCACTAGGAATTATATGAAATAGACTTCCATCGACGAATTGAGTTTTGTCTATGGGTTCTGGATAAGTCTATTGAGGATGAACATATTTTGGATTCCATTTCATTTTCTGATTAATCTACTTTTCATAACAAAGGATTCTTATTTCCGCACTCGGGATTACCAGATTAGATGGTCTGTCAACGTGTGGGGAAGAAGAACTATTTGAAAAAGCAAATATCTGAAACACTATTTAGGTTAGGTGTAGGGAATCCCAAAATGAAAGATAATTGAATTTTATATCGTTCAGACCCAAAAAATACAGTGTGTTTTATTTGAAATAACATAGTTATCTTTGTTCGAAATTTTAAAAAAGTGACAATGATTTTTCAACATTCTGTATAATATTTAGAAACGGGTTTTATCGAAATCAATAGCCCAAAACCTCTTTTATGCTTAGTCAGAATTCGAAGGGATGATTTCTATACATTTTAATGTTATTCAATTTCCTACTGTATACCCAGCCTTTTTATAAAAAAATCAATAACTCGAGAACGGTTATAGTTTCGGTACATAATATCTTTTATGACAGCACATTAATTTCTCCTGACCTATTTAAAAGTGTAACGAAATGCAGGGTGTCCCATAAAAAACACAACTTTGATACGTCACCCTTTTTTGAGCCACCCTGTAGACTCCAACATTTTATTTCGTACCTGTAATTTTCGAGGCATTTCGTAAGGGTTCCGCCTTGTAGTAGGCCTAGGGGGCAAACTTGCAGATTTCAAAGATCCGACGCTTTCAGTCTTTGGAGATTCCAGACAAGAGTGCTTCTTCATGAAATTACTGTGATTTGGAATGTGAGAACACGTCTTGGAGTGACTGAAAGAAAATGTTTGCACGAATTATAATGCTTATAGTGACATGATTATTCTCATACCTATGATCCATGGTACACATCTTGAACGATCGTTCAGAGTTGGAGGAATTCGAACAGGATCTAGCGAAACCTTTGGGAGGAGAAAGATCGATTGTACTTTTAACATTTTTCAACTTCCTGTAATGGTTTCGCATATGGAAATAAATGTTTATGTCGTCGAAGTAGTTTACAGTCATTTCCGAGTGCTAGTATTTACAAACATTGGTCGTAAAAAATAAAAGGTTTCAAAAGGATTTGTTTGTATTTACGGATTCGGATGAGAAAAATGGCGGGTATTTTCAAATTTGCATTTATAAAGGGGGCGATCCAACACAAGACATCTTACTGCCTATTTCAATTTGTAACTTACCCATAATTTGAAAATTTACACTCACATATTAGTATTTAATTTTTCAATGTAATCGTTAGATTGATGGCACAAATTTTGATTTGCCGCAATGTGACATTCAGTCCAATATTGCCAACACAAAGTCATTTGGACGCGAAATGGGTCACAACATTTTTAAAGGTCTGTTATGTCAGCAATTATTTTGAGGATTACCAGTTTTTTCAAAAAGTTACTTTCAAGAGATTCAGTACTATAATTTGCCTGCCCTACCTGTTCAATCCGCTTGAAAATATACTTTACCATTTACGTGATATGCCATCTATTAGTCATAAACTCAACTATTCGCTTTTTCAGTTTTACGTTCTGTGTCATCAACATAACTTATGTCGGTGTTCTATGTATAGTATAAATGTCTCCAAATTTGCTGTTTGATTGAAATTATTTGTGAAAGATACATAACTTTGTATCTAGGGATAGTTTATAATATACAAAGTGCATAAAAACTCTGGCGTTTGTTTAAACAGTTTCGCTATTGCTTTGTGAAACGCGAGAAAGGAGATTCTCCTAACTTTGTACACATGTTGATAGATGAAGCATGAATCAAAATCTGTCACTCTTATTTTACTGATTTTTAATTTATGAACCATAATGTGTTTCCGAATGTGAATATCATTGAAAATGGATATCAATTTGACGTGAAGCAGTGCCACTTTTGATTGTACACAGCACGTCTGTAAATGGAAGGCCGAAACTTATAGGAACTCATTCAAATAAATATAGTATAAAAAAACTAAAAAACACGCTTTTGAAGAACATCGAACTAAAAAGTTAAAAATGTATTCCAATCAGCCGTCTATTAAATAATATGTGTTCGTACAACGCCATCTGCCCACGAATAGATAAAGCAATAATGTCGATAATTCTGTCAAATACAGATCCCGGGCATTCAAACGAGAAAGAAGAGGTACAAACATACAGAAGAAGCTAATATAAAGCGTGTAAAAATATACAGAGATTTAATAGTTTTACAAAAAGGCAACTCGTTTTCCACCATACAATGGCTTCTTCGGGCTATTTTTTTTGTTAGTAAAAACAACAAACAGAAACAACACTGTACTCAACAGTCACAAAAACAGTGTAATCATCTACCAGAAAATGGAAAAATTGGCCGAATGTTGTCAGTAAGATGACCATGAAGTCTACAAGAAAATTATATATATGCCGTTGAGCCGAATCGGTTCAATACAGTTCAAGTGCACAATTCTTGTTGAGAATCGTCAATAATAAAATATATTGGTCGAACAAGGCGATCTTCAAAAAACAGGTTTAACGAACACCTTTGCCTCAAAGAAAAAATTGAATACAGCCATCAGAACTCTTTGAGACATAGATTTTTCTTTAAAGTTTGACTCTACAAGTATATACTGAAAAGTACCATCTATATTAAAATAAAAATAAACTCTTTGAATTGTATTGAAAGAAATATTGTTTTCATTCCTAATATAGAAATAAATAGATAAAAATAAATGAAATTAATGTCAAAAGAGCCATCATAGTCGACTGATACTTCAGTGAATAAAAACATCCAACGAAATATACATTTAAATTTATGGAGCAGAGTGAGCCATGGAAATCATCAATTCCAATACCAAGCCTTCAAGCTTGATTCAAAGAAATAATCGAGTTTCGATGAAATTTACAGTTAACTAGTTTGGCGATTCAATAATTTTTCTGAAGAAAGTTTGGTTAGGTAACAGGATCAGTTTTTTCGTTAAAAAACAATTGTTTCATTGCCGACGTTTCGAATTTATTTGAATTCTTCAGGGCTTGAAAAGTAGTTTTTTCGTGTTGATACTATTACTATTTTAGAAACCATCAGACATATTAGATAAAATAAAAAAAAGACATGAAACAAAAGAATAGTACCAACACGAAGAAACTACTTTGCGAGCCCTGAAGAAGAATCTGATATACATTCTATTTATTTTAGCAAGTTATTGGATTGGGCTGAAATGGGTTTATAAGATAAACAGTTGATGTTGTATGGCAACCCTCATATATCTTCAGAAGACCTGTACAAGCAAAGGAGTAACGATGTTTACCCTTTCAAAGCGGAATTCCTAGCAGTAGAATGATTATTCGTGAGTCCAGTTACAATCACATAACAAAATAGTGAATACTGTTGTGAATGTGATGAATTTATGCCTTTTTATAATTCAGATCTCTCTAACCTACCTCATATAGACATCGTTTTATTTGAATGTCTTCTCCGATAGAAATATTTTATTCAATTTCAAAAAACACATTCAACAATGGTCAAAAAGTTCTGACTTTTTGAATCATAACGTAAAAGTTGTGAAAAATTGTGAAAAGTAAGGAAAAATTGAGGATTGAAGATGAAAATACATAAAAGCATGTGCATTAGTTATTTGTTTTAGATTTGAACTCAAGAAACAATTAACCTCTATAAGTGACATCAATAACCAGAAGTTTTTTGTGAACACTGAAGCAATTTCAGTGGAATGGACAAAAAAATGTTAAAAGACAATGCAAATGAGTTGACGAGCAGAACAAAAAAGATAAGCACAGAACAAAGTAAAAAAGATAAGCACAGAACAAAGTAAAAAAGATAAGCACAGAACAAAGTAAAAAAGATAAGCACAGAACAACGTAAACAAGAAGACTAAATTTCTGTTCACAGAAAAGTAAAAGGAAGCAGAGGTTAAAAGGACATTGCATTTCTGTCAAATCTTAGAAAAAAGAAGACTCATAAATGAAGTAACAGAAGAAAAAAGGTACATCCAAATGCTCCCAAACACTTCATCGCTAGATTAGTGTCCAGCGTTGCGTCAAAGCAATTTGAGACGTAAACCTTCAACAAGCATTTCGCAAGAGGCGGCACCAAGCACTGGAGAAAACACTATTATATACAATGTGTATCGTGAGCTCCGTGAATGGAATGAAAATATGTTAATCTGTGATTTAACTGAAGTGTCGACGCGACCTGTTCACAGAATTCTCAAAACATTGAAACTAAAGGAAGAAATCAAATTCAACTTGATGATTGATTGCACCAAATATGCTATTCGTAGGAAATTTCATTTGTTCTTTATCCGAAATGAAATCCCAACCTTAATAAAATCGCAGCCAAAATAAATTTTGATGAATCAATGGCCAAAATATCACCACGTGTTTTATTGTGCACATTAAAGCAAATGAACATTCAATTTATGAAAAGAGATAGGAAAACAACAGGAATAGTTTGAAGGCATTTTTTTGTCCGTTTATTCCGTTGTATTGTTTGAATCCAGTATATTTATTCATCGGTTTATTCCATCACTTTTTCAGTACCAATTTTTTCACCTTTTCATCATGACTCATTATTCTTATCAGATTTTTCATTATTTCCATGGATCACCCAGCACACAGAAAACCTTTCGCAATCTGTACACCGCTATATATACAATTACAACATAACCTGATCCTTTAGTCATTTCTTCCTCGAAGTGCCGGTCCTACCTTTTGGCGCGATAAACTCCAGTTCCGGTAACACCAACCCAGAAACGACTCCTTTGCCAGAAACCCTAGTAGATACTAAATGACGCGGATTTGTAATGATATTAGTACCGGTGCTCCATCCACTCGCCTGCGGCGCATGCCCGTTTTGTTGCTGCGGAGGCAGCGGACTGGATACGAAGTCACCCCACTCGTCATCGTCCTGAGTTGCTTGGCTGGCGAAACTCCAATTACGATTTGTAGAGTTTGAAGTCTTCGAAGGGACGCTATTTTGGTTCTTGGACGCGAACGAAGCAAAATTGTATGCCTGGTTGACAAACTGGTCGCTTATAATTGAAGGCGCATGCGCCGCTTGTTGCGCATGCGCTAATTGTTGCGCTTGCGCGAACGCCGCCTTGGAGTTTAGCGCGTTTCTCGGTTGATTTTTGGGGGAGGCGGTGACTGGTAGCTTCGTCTGAACCAAGCCGTGGGGGGTAATGACAGGAACGGGCTGTTTCGCTGGTTGGATGCTCCCCAAATTGAACACGGACAGCGGTAGATCTGGACTGGAAGTCCTCTCTCTTTCGTTCGCTTTCAATTTGTGAACCGGCGAAGGTTTCTTCACCGAAACGAAATCTGTCCACTCTTCGTCGTCCAGAGAGGGTTGCTTCGGCGCTACGGGAGGTTTCTTGGGTTCTTCCGTTTGCGCAGGCATGGGGCGCGAGAAAACTTCCTCGAATTTCTTTATCTCGTCCTCGGTTATTCCCGGATCCGGCCAGTTTATCTGAGCAGGGGTGGTTTGAGGGTAAACCGGCACTGGTTTCAATGGTTCCATTATTGGGGCAAACACCGCACTGGCAATTTGAGGTTTTGACGACTGGAAATCGGTGAACTCATCTTCCTCTTCTTGCTGTGGAAGATTCTCAGCTCGTGACGACCCAGTTGCTGTGATAACTTCTTGATCATTTTGAGATCCCAAACTACTTAAATCTATAAAACCAGCTTCTGCGCTGCTAGACCCCACACCTGACACCAAGTTTGAAACGTCCTCGGTCTTGACACCTGCATTGAAGCCCGAAACGAAATCGAACTTCAGCTTGCTTGTATCCGCTGCAAGCGACTTACTCTCAACTTCAACAACTTCCGAGCTACTAGTTTGAAAATCAGCAAACTCTGGCGAGTTTTCTTCGTCCACAACCGAAGCCTTTCTCGGCAATTCGGGGGTAACGATGGTGGGTTGCAGCCAGGCTTCGATCGATTCGGGCGTCGTGTTGGATATGTAGGTTTCTCTAAGGGGTAAGCTGTTCGTCCAGTCCTGAGTTTGCTGAATCTCCGAACTCTGATACGAGGTGAACTCATCGAAGTCATCGGCATCTTCGGGTTTGTTATCGGAGACGGTTTCAGAAGTGGGATTGGGGTGATCGAACAGAATCTCTGAAGTTTTGGCTGGTATTTCCAGGGTTTTGGTTGGATCACAAAGGTTCGTGGTGGTGGCGTCTTTAGGTAGAGCTAAAGAGATAATAAAATTCATTAGTAGTGAAAATGAAGGAAAAATGCAAATGTAAAAAAAATATGGAAACACTTCAGAAGCAGTGCAGTAACAGCGAATGAAATGAAGAAAGCGTGAGGAAAATTGAAAAATGGCAGTGAAACAATATACAGTGCTTTTCAGATAAAAGTATCCACCTTTAATAACTTTTGTAATACTGGTATTTAGGAAAAATCCAAAAACACGTCAATTTATGTTGGAAGGGGCAAGCATTATGGCTTATTTGAACTTACTGGAAAAGCCACCCCCTCACGCCTAGCATCATCCCTTTTTTTTTTTTTAAAAAAAAGGGATGATGCTAGGGGTGAGGGGGTGGCTTTTCCAGTAAGTTTAAATAAGCCATAATGCTTGCCCCTTCCAACATAAATTGACGTGTTTTTGGATTTTTCCTAAATACCACTATTACAAAAGTTATTGAAGGTGGATACTTTTATCTGAAAAGCACTGTATAACCCTGATTATGAAAGAGAAGAATGGAAAAATGAAGTTATAGGAGACAGAAAAATAATGGAGTGATGGAAAGAGTATTTTAAAGATGTAAAGACAAAGTAGAGAAAGAAAAACTTGAAAAAGCTCAGAATTGGAGAAAAATAACAAGAAAAAACCAACAGCTAAATAAAAAAGCAAAGAAAAAAAGTAATAGCATGGGAAGAAATACACAATGAAGTAATGACGATTTTATTTTCAGGATTATAAGATTCAATTTTGTTCTGACATATTTATAGATAGTAGTATTGGCTGTTCAATGTCTTGATCTGAGGGTTTCTTGTAAATGCTTGAATTATGACCCGAAGACAAGATTTATTATTTATGTAAATCCATAACTGATATCACTGCGAAGTCAGAATCAGTTTCAGATATATTCCCTCTCGTGAAACAAGTATTTTTATAATTATGTATTACTCCGAGACAAATATACTCACATTTCAACCACAGTTCCCAATCATCCTGCTCGATGTTGGTAGGTATCACTTTCTTGGGATGGGTGGTATTGATACAATTAGGGATGTCTAGGGATGCTACCAACTGCTCTAAATCTAACAGAGTGGTTTGGGTGCCTTTTGACAAACACATGGGCCAAATTAACGAATTACAAGGTGTAAGGAAATTATCGGTCATTAGGTCAATAGGTTTCGCAAGGGATTGATGGAGATACATAGGAGGGAATCCGTAGCAAGCATGAAAAATATTCATCGAGAATATTAGGGATCAGAAATGTACTACAGCTATAATTTTGTACTAAGATGTAAGACAGGTAGTCAGTTGATGAATACTCACAATCCAGAGGATTCACGAGACCGGACCCCATCCAATCAAATTGGGCACTGGGAATGTCGACATTCTGAGGTTGAGGGATGGATGGACTTGGCTTGAGAATTGAAGAGGTAGGCTGTTCTGTTCTGATGGGTTCCAGCGGTTGCAGTCCCAAGTTAGCAGCGAATCTAGGCATTGAAGGGTTCCAAGATGGACCATACAACTAAAAATCATAGATAGATAAGTAGATAGATGATTTCATTTATTCACAAAAAGTATTCAAAGCTTTAATAACATCTAATTTGACCCTACTCAAACTGAACGTTTTATCTTCTTGTTTGTTCTTTTATGCAGTTACAACGCCTTAGTGCAGGTATTTGTCCTCTTCTTTCCTAACCTAAAGACATCCGGATGAAAGGAGAGGACAAATACCTGCACTAAGGCGTTCTAACTGTATAAAAGAAGAAACAAGAAGATAAAACGTTCAGTTTGACTGTTTTCTGAGTTTGATGTTTTCTGGTGGGGGAAAGCTATGTTTGTTTTGTAAGGAGGGGACAAATACCTGCACTAAGGCGTTCTAACCGTATGAAAGAACAAACAAGAAGATAAAACGTTCAGTTCGACTGTTTTATGAGTTTGATGTTTTCTGGTGGGGAAAAGCTATGTTTGTTTTGTATGGAGGGGACAAATACCTGCACTAAGGCGTTCTAACCGTATGAAAGAACAAACAAGAAGATAAAACGTTCAGTTTGAGTAGAGCCATGAAGATAATAGCACAGCCTGCTATCGAATATAATTAGAAGTTATTGAAGCTTCAAATCCTTTTTGTGAACAAATATTAATATTAAAATTTTGAGTTGGGAAGCCTTTGGATAGTTTAAGTTATTTTATGAACTGAAACACTGTGCAATACTAATACTTACAATGTTCCTGGCATCAATGTTGAGAGATTTCAGAAGCGCCTTCTGTCCTGAAGATTTCGACCACTGATACTTCAGAGCAGGGGTGTCTGTCACGTCCTGCAACTGCTTAAAAATAAAATCGTTCTCAACCAGTTCAAAATAGCTGAAGTCTTCCACGACATCCCCGATAGCTGGAAACATTTCTTTGACGGCTTGCTCAGCCTTGGCGAATGCTTCTCTTTCATCCAGTAATGAAATAATTGAGTTGGAGGATTGTGAGAAGTCGGCGAAGCTCTGAAATTCATCTTCTTCGGTTTGGAAGACTGTAGAGGGTTCGTTATCACATACGGTCGAAGTGAAGTCGCCAAAGTCTTCGAAATCGTCCTGTTTGTCATCCTGGGATGTTGTAATTTTATGACTAGGTTCCGGAAAAGCTTGATGCGAGGTGAAATCTGCGAAGTCGTCGTCGCTATCGATGTGGGGTTCTTGTGGTCGACTCTCCTGAACAGGTTTTTGACTAGGGGAACTTTCTGCAAGTGATGTAGTGTTGCGAACGAAAAAGTCAGATAATTTTTCGTTTAATTCTCCGATTTGGGGTGTATCACAAGTTTCAAGTGTTGAAACAGGATTTTGCTCGAGGTTTTCGAGTCCGCTAGAAAAATCGCTAAACTCACCAAATTCTTCTTCTGTTGAATCAGTTTCGAATTTCCGATTTGTTTCCTGGCTCTTTTCACAGCCAGTATCAAAACAACTTTGGTTTTCTAATTTACTGTCATTATTGAAACCTTGAGGTTCAAACGATGTTTGGGGGAAAATATTTTTTATACTGCTGTCTTCAACAACCCCATTTTGGGTTGAGTTACCACCTGAATTGTTTCTATCCGAAACTGAACTGGGAACCGATGCAGTAAAAATGTCCTCAACTTCTATATCTGTTGAATCATTCACTACTATATTTCCTTCTCCCGGGTCATCGTCTTGATTAAACACGGACTTTTTCACCTTTTCTGGATATTCCGTATCGTTTTTACTTGTGTCCGGATCCAAACTATTCGTGCTATTTATTTGGTCCGAACAATTTGAAAATACTTTTCCAGAATCGAGTGGGTCCACGACATCCTCAGTTTTCAACCGTTCACTGATTCGGAGAATCGTAATATCGTCCGCAAATGTGAATTCAGGGTTACCCGAAGGATCGTCATTGTTGTTGAGTTTAAAATGACCGTTTTCCGCCGAATCAAGACTATTACAAAAAGAAAGTTTTTCGTCACAATTGGAAAAACTCAGACTATCAAAGTCGATAACTTTCACGTCATTTTCACTAATTTTATCACCGAGCAGCTTATTATCGTTATTTGAGGTCTTATTTTGATTTGAGCAATCACAGTTGGATAATACATCGTTTTCCTGGTCACTTTTCTCGCGTTTTTCCTTATCTGCACTTTCGTTTGGGATTCTGAAAGGGGAACCTTGGTCTGGCGAAAGGTCTGGAGATGGTAACGGTGAGAAACCTGAAAAGAAGATGTTGAATAAATTCATTTCTGGCGGGGTTTTTTTCTTACTATCACAGCCGTAAGATAGATCGTTGGCTACTGTGAAATCTCCGAATTCATCATCTTCGTCTTCCTCTGGAGACGGGGACGGTGGCGGAGAATTACTCAAGAGTGGAGGTATTATGTTAGACATCTGTGGGTAATAATAATGATCTTTTATTTCTACGAAGACAAAAAAATTGTACAGGAATGGTCATTACAAAAAATAAAAACGATAGATAAAAACATACCACCTCTGAATTTAATTATTTATTTATTTATCGGTCAAGTACACTAGCGAATTGTTCTAAAATCCCAAATGGTACATCAAGAAAGTTTCAACTGTAGAAACCAGTCAAGCAATAGAGTTCAGTTATGAACCCAACAAGTGAGATCCTCGAGATAAACTATTGTAATTGCTTAAAAATAATTAAACTTATTTATTTTTATCAGTCCAGTGCACCACAAACTATTAATAAAATTTCAAATGGAACATAAAAAAGAAAAAATATTAAAAAGACAAGCATAAAGACATTCAACACTAATGATCAATTGAATTATAAAACAAAACGTAACTATGTCAAGTACATTACACAATGGGGAATGTTCCTCCTGACGAAAATCAAGTAGTTTTCATAAAAGAGCTCTTGAACAACGCATTTTAAACTTATCATTTCAACCTTTTTCTTTGAAAAATTATTTAAATACTTAAAAAAGAGGAATGAAATAATGCATTCAACATTTAAAGGGATTCGTTTCTATTTCACCATTTGGCAACATCGGTTATAGCTAATAAAGGACAATGAATCTGTTACCTGTATGAGACAAACAAAGATGACATATTTCAGAGGCGCGCTGTTCTGTTTACTTATGTTCCGAGTCCCGAGACATTCTATGACATATGACATTTTCTGCACCTAACCTATCTTCCTCTATATAAATGAATAACAAAACAACTGTTGTGTATGTGGCTTGTGGAGTTGATATTGAACTACAATTTATATTTTGCCTTAATTTGCCTTTTTTAAAGTAGATAATCTAGGTATGTATAAAATATTTCAACTTAATATAGGCGCTGTTGCCAATATGTGACTTAGAAACAAATCCCTTTAAAAATTAAAACCCAACATTTGAAACATCAATACTTTTTGAAGTGAATTTGAAAATTTCATGAATTAAACTCAACTTTATTTTGTTCAAACTTGCATTTGCTGTAATAAGCCAAAATGAGAAACATTCCCCATTGTAACAAAGTCCCAAATGTTATATCAATGTGCAAACAAACCCTAGAGTCAAGTTATTACTTCATAAATAAAGGTATGCATTTCATTTGTCAAGTAGTACATTATATAATTGTAATAAAATCCAATGTCGTATTTAATATCAAACTTCCCATACCAAACTGAACATTAATCAAGGATTCCATTTTTATAATGCTGGAAAATTATTCAATTACTTACGAGTAGACATAAGGTCTGCAAATCTAACCAACGTACAATTCAAGAAAGCAGCTAGAAATTTGGTAGCTGTAGACCCTATTATAGCTTACAAGAGTATTTTAATTAATCATTTAAAAAAAACATGTATACCATTTTACTTTTATTGTACATGTTTTATTCAAACTGTTGTAAATTACCAGTTTTTATCTATACACCATTAGTTATGTTTATATTTATACTTACAAATCTTTATCAATGGGATGCAAAATCTTCTGACAGTAAAGTATATTTTGATTTGATTTGATATCAAAGGCATATTATTTAGTAAAAAAATATTTCGCTGATAGACTTTCGAGTTGTCTGCCAAACACACTGGAAGTAGGTCTAGGAATCTCAATATCATTGTTTTTTTTTCAGTGAAGCAATATAATTACTTTTAGGTGGATTTATTAAATAAATGTAGATACAATTATAAATAAAATAGAATAAAATGAGAAGTGAAATAACAATGTACCCCTTTATAGAATAAGCTAGATGGAAAATAACTATCAACCTAGCAGCTGAGCTGAAAACAAGTAGGTTTGTAGGTTTTTTTTTAATCAAATTTTTCGAATTTCGAAAGAAAATGATTGATAATGAGGGGGTTTTCACACACAAGACTGTCAAACCTCCGAATAACTGTGACATACAGACACATGCCCAGAGAAATTTATGGAATAAGATATACCTAAAAGTTGAGCAACTTTTAGCTCACTGCATATTTCTTATCCATAAGCGTTCTCCCCAAAAGTGTATATTCAACTTTCTTATCTCTCTTTATTTAATTTTCCCTTTTATTAGGAACCCGACTTATGTTTTTATTATTTATGTTTGAAAACGTTTGGTAACTTAATTTTGCTTTCTTTCAAATCTATTAAAACTTTTAAGTTTTTTGTAATTTACTTGTATATGGTGATCACCTGTATAGTGCATACATGAACCCTCATTCCCTTACCTATATTCTTAAAACGACAGAAACAGATATTATGGTTATCTACATGAAATAAGGGATACAAGTCTTTATATTTTCTTTCTCTCAGATTCACATTTAAGACAAACAGAATAGGGGCCAGAACGGACCCTTGTGACACACTGAAAATCTATAAGAATTTATTCTACAGATATCGTTCTTTAAGGCAAGCAGTAGAAATAAATATTGATTCCAATTTCGAAAACTGATAGCCAGCATTAATTGCCGATTCAAAAGATTATTGTCAAAGCGACCTTGAGGTGTTGGTATTTTAAACATTACCTACGATCATTGTTTCAAATGACAAAACATATACTCACCTGTTTAATAGTTATGAGTTGGAACAGACATAAAATTAACTACATATGTATGGTTCCTACGTAGACTTTTCGGTTGAAACTTCAAAGGTTACTGAGGAATGGTTAGACGATGGCTGCTGATTCGACGGTTTTAATATTGTTTCCACTTTTTATTGAATATAATTTGCATTTTAAAATTGGAATTGGACAAAAACAAGACAGGTGGCCATATTGATTTGACAATTCTTGACAGTCTTGACGTTTACTTGTTGTCCTGTCAGAATTTGGCCAATGTCATAGCATGTCGTGTGTCAGCAATCAGCAGGTGTTGCGCCCAGGGCTTCTATAAATGGGGGGTTACACAATGTTAAATATTTCGGACGCCATATTAATGATGTCATTGGAGAAAAATAGCACTTAATTTAAACTCATACAGTATACATTTAAAATCCTGCAGGAATTTGAAATACTGGTAGATGAACTAGGTTGGCGGCAAAAGTTGAAAGTAATTGAAAAAACACATCAAAACTTCGTCAATAATTCTATCAAGATTGCAACGTGATTGTCTTTTTCTAAACATGATAGCAATATCAAACATATTACAAGGTTTTATAAGAGAACTGATTTAATCACATACGAAAGTCTTTTTTGTGTATGTAATAAAAATTTGTATCTTGGGAAACTCCCAATGAGAGGAAGAAAGTAACTACAATTACAATATATAATAGCTGAATAATTTAAAAAATGTATAAAAATAAAAACACATTCAAAATAATTCTAATAAAAATTTGAATATGACAAATCATCGGAATATGTTAAATTGACTCTGAATAATGCATTTTCTCAGTTTTTTTCATGTCTATCAGTTCTTGGCTGGTCTCTGATCCATTTAATTATTTTGTTTTCCATCTTAAAAGTGAGCCGTGATAATTTACCTAGTTCAAAATTGTTCACTAATGTCAAACTTGACCTGACAATTTTCGTTTCAAAATAGTTTTAATTTAGTTCGGAAAATAACGACTGCAGAGGTCTGTTACCAAATAAATAGAAAATAAATTTTCATATACAATTTTCATGGATTAGTGAAAGAACAAGGATGTGAATGCGGGTAAGAAGTTTCCCGCAATTTTGTTTGAAGATGGAGAAGTATAATGCCAAAACGTCCTTTTCCCAAAACCATCATTTCAGCCTCGCGTGTCAAGATTTTCTACCTTTCCTAGATTCCGTCCCTTGCAAATACTAAACCGGCGTTTCCCAGGCATTCCAATTCTACCTATCAGAATAGAGGATGTTTTTAGCATAGTCACTTTTTCGGTAAGAGGTTTCCAGCAATTTTGTTTGTAGATGGAGAAGTAGAAAGCCAAAACGTTTCCCCCCCAAAACCATCAATTCTGCCTCAGCGTGTCGAGCCCACAATTCACAAGAAGGATATTCCGCTCAGACCGATTATTAGCTCCAGAGATTAAGCCACTCAGAACTTGTTCAGATTTTTACTACCAATAATTAAACCATTGCAAGGTGATATATCATCTTTTGTGAAAAATTCAAGGCATTTCGTTAAACTACTAGGGGAAATCGAAGTCAAAGAACGGGATCAACTGATCAATTTCGGCGTGGAAACCTCTACACCAACATCCTTGTCGAAGAAGTACTTCAAATCATACAGAGGGAGCTTTCCGAAGATGGGAACCTGAAAGATAGAACAAACTTACAGATACAAGTAACCATGGAATTACTAGGATGCTGTGTACGAAACTACTACTTCCAACTGAAGGACGAATTCTTTACGCAAGATGAGGGAATGCCAATGGTATCGCCACTTCCACCGGTTATAGCCAATATATATGGAGTGGTTTGAAACTCTGGCCATTGAAGAAGCCCACAAGAAGCCCCGAATCTGGTGGACGACACCTTCATATATGAAACTAAGGGAATGCAGAACTAGACACCTTCCTGAAACACATCAACAACGTAAGTCCTTCCATCACTTTCACAATGGAGAAGGAAGTCCACAACGAATTGCCATTCTTAGATGTATTGGTGAAGAGGACCGACACGAAATGGGAAACATCTGTGTATCGAAAACTCACTCACACAGGACGGTATCTGAATCAGGAATCCAACCACCATCAATCGACTAAGAGAGGAATCATCAAGACTCTACTAGACCGTGCTTTCGGGCTCTGTAATACAAAGGAAGGTCTCGAAAAGGAACTAAGCATCATCAAAAATGACCGCCAACGAAATGGTCACTCCAAAGTGATGATAGAACAGGTTTTAGCTAGAAGACAGCGAGAGCTCCACAAGGAAGAGAAGCCGCCACAACCAGTACTTGTACTTCCCTACATCAGAGGATTATCGGAAAGGATAAGAAGGATTTGTTCCAAGTATAACATCAGAACCTGCTTCAGATCT
This sequence comes from Leptinotarsa decemlineata, assembly GCF_000500325.1. Taxonomy (NCBI): domain Eukaryota; kingdom Metazoa; phylum Arthropoda; class Insecta; order Coleoptera; family Chrysomelidae; genus Leptinotarsa; species Leptinotarsa decemlineata. Next base: position 148,644 of record NW_019290985.1, on the reverse strand, counting down.
AGGAACACTATCCGTAGCAGCCTCACAAAAACCAGGCCACCAAAGAAGGACTGCCATTCCAAGAATTGCATTAACCGGATACCCTGCGAGTGCGGAGAATCATACATCGGTGAAACTAAGAGGCCTTTGAATATTCGCATTGCCGAGCACAAGAAACACAAACAGCGAGGAGACACCAGCAAATCAGGAATAGCAGAGCAAGTTTGGACTTCCACAAGGAAGAACACTGGTTTAGGAAAACATTCAAAGGAGCCGCATATATGTTGTCCAACAACGCATTTAGCCAAGCTAGCGTAGAGATACGCAACATATGGAAACCACTAATCACGCGGAGCACGATCAAACGATCAGCTTCCGCTAAAACCGATGAAGCGGAGAGAGAGAAAAGGGTATAGGTGAAAGCACTCGAATGACCTATAGTCAGATCTCGGAGGAATAGGTCCAGTTATCGCCCGAAGACTAACTAACTATCGAAACGTCGTGAATTAACTTGGAATCTTTTTAATTTTCATTTCTTGTTAATTATTTTTTAATTTTCATCTCCTGTTAACAGTTTAACTTTCTTTTTGATTTTTTGGTTGTTGCTTGTATTTTATTTCATTGTAATTTCAGTTTCTTTGCTTGATATAATTGTTATTTTCCAGCTAATCCCTTTTTTATTTTTTTACAGATTCTTTCAGGTGTTTCAAATCAATTTATATCATATTAGACAATGGAAGTCTAGACTAATGAAATACACCAAGAAACATTGTCAACTACCTTCAAACAGAAGCTTTTCTACCTTTCCTCAGTTCCGTACCTCGCAAATGCCGCACCGGCATTTCCCTGAACCACATGGCAGAAATCGTCACAAGCGACTGCACATCCATCGCCCATTTCGTCGATGAGAGAATGTTTGTATCGTAAAACAAACCACCCGACCCCGACGCATCATGAAAATCCAATAAAAGATGATCCTCCAACCGAGCAACGTCGAGCTCACGAAAGTTCACTACTACGGCAAGAACGGCAACGACAGAAACCTCCGGATTTCCACGATTTCCCGGGAAGTGTACGAGAACAGCTACAACAGGAACGTCATCATCAAGAGGAACATCTTTGGCCAGAGGTGGGTGTTGAGGATAAACGAGAGGGACGATTTGAAGAAAACACACAAGTTGAGGATCGCCCTGTACGTTCTGGTGTTCTGCTCGATTCTTTTGGCGGTCGCTTCGGGGATTTTCTTCTCGCTGGGTGAGTTCTCTAGGTTAGGTCCAAAGTGAGTGGGTTCATGCGGCCCTTCGCTGCAACACGTGCGAATTTATTGTGCCACACATCTATTCAAACTCAACGAAATGAATCCAGACATAACGAAGCTTATTAATTTAGTGAACCATTTCGTTCATATGGCAAGAGTGAAATTCTCACAATTTTTTTGTAAAAAGGACTCATTTTGCCACCGAGTGGGTGCTATCAACTTTTTTATTTCAAATGGAAAGGTGGTGTTGTGACATTTCTGATGAAAGGTGTATCAATTCTCTATGCAATGCCTCTAATTTTTTTCAATTTCGATAACCGGTTGCGGAGTTATCGATGTTTGAATTTTGAACTTGAAATTTCGCCACCTTATGTCAAATTTTTCGACATGAATGTTTCGAAAGAGAAATGAATTCTATAGTGTTATTTTTCAGGACACAAAGGGATAGCATTATATTTCAACCTCGTTGCTAGTTACCTTTAGAGATAAAACAACCATTTGTACAAATGAACTCTTTGAAACTCCTGACAATGAAACAGTCAATTCTTGAACTCCTTTATAATATTTTGGAATGTTTTCGGAGAACAAGTTTCGGTAATTCTATCTTTTGAGTTTCCGTATTTTCCCAGGTTGTGTAACATAAACTTTCGATGTTTTGGTCGGTTTCCGGGTTTTGTCGAGGTCTTCTTTAAAGAATATTACTGCAGTTTTTTCCCAACACCAAACCGTTATTTTAACACCTCGACACGTGTTTTGATCAGCATCACTCCAGTTCTATTCATTACTGCACCAAAGGTTCCAAACAGTGCATCACAAATGATCTTCTATTTGACATCTCGAAGGCCTTCGACCGTGTATGGCACGAAGGTCTTCTGCACAAATTAATCGCGTTCGACCTGCCTCGGGGCCTGATCCGGTGGATTGGGTCTTTCCTGAAAGACAGAACATTTCAGGTTAGAGTAGAGGGCTCTCTGTCTGGCAACAGAGACATCCTCGCTATCTTCTCCGACCAGAAAAGTGAGGATATCTGGAAGGGAGATCGACTGGCAGGCGCGGGTAAAGTACCTCGTCCTTCTAATAGACCGTAGGCTCACCTGGAACCCCCACATCACAACCGTGAAGGAAAAGATCGAGGGTCGGATCAAAAGTTTGTACCCTCTGATCAACAGACGTTCTAAATTAAGCCTAAAGAATAAATTTACGATCTATATAACGATGTTCAAGCCTGTCATCATGTACGCTTCAGGCGTCTGGGGACAAGCGGTCCGTCTAATATCCCCATTCTGGAGAGATTGCAAAATAAGTTAATACTGATGATAGTGAATGCTCCGTGGTTCGTACGGAATGAAGTCATCCGCAGAGATTTGAAGCTGCCTTCCATTAAGCAGTCCATTCAGTCGAGGAATCGGTAAGTCTCTGATTGCGCAGAAACCCACGATAATCCGTTAGTTAGGGAAGCTATGGATTATGCTGTAGACGACCCCTCCCGATATAGAAGGCCCCGACACTCTGTCGAGTGGGGCCCTCATGTCCTCCGTTGAAAGATGAACAATATCTTCATCCAAACACCCCAGCCAGGTAGGGGTCCACGTGAAGGGCGCCATCCCACAAATCAGTCTTGACCCGTTTGTCTCTCTGGAGCCAGGCTTCAACCTGTTTAAGCCAAGACGACACGAACAAACAAACAAACAAGTGGTCTTCTTTGGTTACAATCTCCAAATGTTTTAACTACAACTGCGGCAGTCATCTTCAGTGGTGTGATCAAACTAAAGCTCTCATTTCTGCCATGACATTTATAGTGCTGATTTTTCGCGCACTTTCTGTAATGGCGGGTTCGCGCATACTTCCCGCGCGATTTGGTTTCGTTTTGGAGCTTTTCATTGCTGTGTGCCGGACCTCTTCCTTTCTGTTGAAGTTCTCTTGGTGTTTGTGTATTTCTATGGCTTCTAAGTACATTCTTGTTGAATAATGATTCGACATTGCTAGCCTCTCGGTATTTTCAAAAAGGATCTTGTTTTCCCTGTCCCAATCGACAACTCTGCTTGTACTCGACTAGACGGCTTCTTTTCATCTGACCGATATAAACTTCACCATAGTTACATGGAATCCTGCAAATTCCCGCTGATTTGAGTGGATCTCTGCTGTCTTTTGTTGATCTCAGATACTTAGGATGTGGAGTGTACTCCAAATCACTAAGCCTAAGGATTAAGTGGGGAATGGGAAAAAATACCAGCGTGGTCCAAACAGAACTGGCTGGTATCTCAATCGCCACAAAAGAAATAACCAGGAAAGGAATTTCTGGCAAAAACATAACAATCTGCACTGACAGCAGACAAGCCCTATTAGCCTTGAACAGACAATGTGTTACCTCAGGGCTAGTACTAAAGTACCACCAAGATTTAGCCAAAGCCTCGATGGATAATAACATCATCCTGAGGTGGGTTAAAGGGTACGACAGCACCCTCCCTCCCTACTCCGATATTTTCTTAGTTGGTTTGAAGATGGTGTTAATTCTCTCCTTCTTTAGAATTTTCCAGATTCGGTTGGTAATACCTTCTATATATGGCAGATAGACAGAGTGCCTTGGGATTGATCTTCACTGGTGTTCGTCTTCTTCTCCCTTGGAGGCGTAGCGCGGATTATGTCTTTCCTGTCGTAGCCGTTCGCTTGTAACACAGTTGTTAGGTATTTTATTTCGTCGTCGACGTACCTTTCACTAGGGTGTTGATGACGTTTCGTTTCTATTTTTGATGATGGTTGGTGTGTTTTCTTCCTGTACACCTTATGACCTAGCCGATTACCTTCCTTGATGAATAAAACATCAAGGAAATGAATTTGGAGGTTGTCTTCTGATTCCATGGTGAACTGGATTCTTGGATGAAACCTATTCGGATGGTTTATGAAGTTCAGAAGTTCTTCTTTTCCATGGCTCCGAACAACGAACGTGTCATCTAGACGTCCCAACCAGTACTTCGGTCGTTTTTCTGAAGTTTGAATGGCTCTTTCTTGAAAAATGTCCATGTAGAAATTCGCCACTACTGGGCTAAGTGGACACATGGCGACTGCAATTGCCTATGTGTTTCTGCGAAACAGGCTATCACATCGTCAACATACCTATACCAGTAAATACATTTTAGGAAAATTGAATACTCTTGAGGGCCGGGAACTATTCTTTCCCCACCCTCAGGCTCACACAAGCTGATAAGCCTGATGTAGTTCTTCTCCATCACCAGAGCAAGACGATATTTGTCGTGAAATTGTCAGCTCCTGGCGAGGCGAATATCGTATGAAAAGAGGACTAAGGCAGGATAAAATTTCAAGATTTTCTCTTCGAACTCCGCAGGCTCTATCCAGACCACTCTCTCAACATGATTGTTCCAATGGCTGGAGTCCTTGGTGGAATGAAGCCCTTTCTACTCTCGAATCTCAAAATAATGCTGGCTTGCCACACTAAGACAGACATCTCAGCTGGACAAATGCAGAAGGCTGTCACTGCACTTGCTCAGGGCACATCACTGTTGGACCCACTGATCACCTACCCCACCACACTGTGTGGGGGGTGGTCGTCGGTTGATAACTTCGAGGGATAGGACCTGACCTGAGCAAACTTGTACATTAACAACCTCTAAATCCGTTTCATTTCCCTATCCTCTGATATTCTCAAGTCTAAAAAAGTGGCATTAGAGTTAGTTATTTTGTTGGTACATCCACATATTGCCTAAGATAAGATGATTCACATATTGACATAAAATTATCCGCCTTAGCGTTACCAATTTTGAGTAAGTTAATCATCATCATCCTAATCATATTGTGTAGGAATCCTGTGAATGATATCTGATTCGATTCCATTACGAATATTTGGAGTACAGACGGAATAGAAACAATGTTTTTCGTATAATTCAGCTATCATATAAAAGTATTTGTTTCGAAAGTAATTGACTGCTGTTTCGAGAGGGTTTTTTCTTCCAGTTTGTGGCTGAAAGTTAAGCCTTTGCGTGATCTACATATCTTTGTATAGGTTGGGTTAGGTCTGCTGTTTCATCATTTTCCAAACAGATGACACACAATTCATCAGCTTATATGAAATATTCATTCAACAGAAAGTAACAATACTCTTCGTAATAAAGAGTAATTTACACAGATATTTAGATCAATTTCTAACAGAAATTTGTTTTTTTCAAAAGTATAATGGGGTCTATCAGATAGAAAATGTTTGACTAACTTCCTGAATTGCAAGTCATTTATGATGAATGAATACGTTTATTTAGAAAAATCCTAATATACATTCAATAATAATATACAATAATAAACATAATAAATCAGTAAACAATAGTAATATGTCCTTAATCAACAGTAATAATAACTAATAACTAGAGTTATACATATGACTGTAACCTAACAATGTTGAGATGTACCATTTGGGATTTTATAATAATTCTGTAGTGTACTTGACCGATAAATAAATAAAATAAATATGTATGTTTGTTTGTAACTCTAGAATTATCGACATTATTGCTTGATCTATTCGCGAGCAGATGGCGCTGCACATAACCTCCTTGATATTTCTTGATCTATTCGCGGGCAGATGGCGCTGTACGTAACTATCGAGATTATTGCTTGATCTATTCGCGGGCAGATGGCGCTGTACATAACCTCCTTGATATAATTCGAACTCACTTTTTAGCTTTTTAAACTATATTTATTCTAACTATATAGTCTGATAAGTTTTATACACGCATGTAAGTTTGATGCCTTGTAAAATATTTGATTGATGATTACATTTCATTATCATATCCCTCACAAGTTAGTTTGTATGTTTTAGTCGGCCACAGGGGTGCTATTTGTACTATATGAACTTGAAAATGACATTGTCTTAAATGAATTTTTTAAAAACCGTTGTTTTCCATGGCTGATCTTGACTATGAAAATCATGGTGAAATAAAAATGTTTTTTTTTTAATGGATGCCCATGTGAGAGTTGATCTCAATGCAGTAATTGATTATTTTTCAGAATAACCANATTGATGAGGACAAAATAAGATGGGCTATATCGGGCTTTTCCCCCTTCAAGTCACCAGGACCTGACGGTATAAGACCAGCCCTACTTCAGTGGGGACTGGACACTCTTATGCCGCACCTGGTTGGAATATTCAGAGCCTCTCTAGCTCTGAGGTATATTCCCAGTAAGTGGAGAGAGGTAATTTCATTGATAAAGTTGTATTAATTTTTCTAACAGTGTTTCTGTTGTGTCAATGTCATACTCTTGCATACACAGCATACTTTCTAATGATTTCTACATCGTTAGGAATCACACGCTAAAAGGTAAGACCCCGTTGGTCCTTTGCTCGCACAAGTTTCTCAACTTCTGAGAGTTGTCGTTCGTATGGGGGCGATAGCTGATTAACGGAAAACCAGATTTTTTTTGTCGTTTTTTCTAGCAAACTTTTGAGTAAGTGACGGTAGTCTTTCCTCGATAGGGATAATACCAGTGAGTTGGTACAGCAGAGGGTTTGGAGGGTTGTGTCTGAAGTTATTAGGATGCCTTAATGTTGTTATTTTCCTTATAGCCGTTCTTTCAGATGCTTTAATTGTTTTCAAGGCTCTTTGTTTGATATTGAGAAACAGTGTGTGCGAGTATTTAATAAGTGGACGACAGATTAGTTTATATATTCGGCTTGCTGTTGATTTGTTTGTACCTGCTCCTGGGTTTGTTAAACTTGTGGAATTTGCGGCTCTCGCAATCACTTTTTTTTTTTTTTGGTTATTGACGTGGCTGTTGAAATTTAGTCTGGGATCAAGCATAACACCAAGCTAATTAACTGTCGACAACGAATTCACATTCTTGTTCTTTGTCAATCCAAGAAAATTGTACTGACTGAGATTTCCCTATCTTTACAATTCTGAGAGAAATTTAATCTACGCCTGTCGCCTCTTTTGGATCCACATTATCAATAGCATCCTTGATTTCTGTCATACTTTCCCAATGAAAACCTTATCAATGATTCCAAATGATATGGTTATGGTTCTGCAGTAAAAACTAAAGTAGATAAATTATATTTCAAGTTACTAAAATCTATCTAACATAAAATCTTCTCAGATTGCAACTTGAAAACTCATTTTCAATGCGGAAACTCCACGTCTTGTCTGGACCTAACCAAGAAATGTGACAAAAGAATCGACTGCTGGGATAAGTCAGATGAAATGGAGTGCAGCACAGGTAATTTTGTTGATGATGTCTCCTTTTCAATTTGATAATTGCGTTTTCATTTCGTAGTACTGGCTCCAGAGTTGTTCCTTGCGGTTCACAATCACAACTCTGCAGATATTTCCGTGTTAGCTTCATATAAACTTATTTTTTCAGCAGTAACCTGCCTCAGTAACGAACATCCTTGCCAAAACAACCAATGCCTGGCCAAGGAAAAGTTTTGCGACGGTACTCCCGATTGTTCAGATGAATCCGATGAACCAGAGGGATGTCGAAGGTGAAATTAAATTCAGAGGGTTTGTAATAACCACATTCTGTATTTTCTATATAAAATCAGCCTATAAAATAAAAACAGCCACTTGGTCGAGACACTTAGTCAATAAATACATAAAAACAGTTAAAAATGTTCTCACAAATCTGGACAAAATTCAGCGAAGAATTCGACCAGTAACAAAAATTTACCGGCGTCTCCTCCTTTCTGTCTGTAGTCTTCGGCGAAACACCGGAAAAAGTAACAAACATCTTCCAAAACAGCCTAGTAAAAGGAAAAAAAAATAATAAAATGTTACAAACACTAAACTGACTCTTACTTACCCTATCCCAGTCCTTTTTGAAAAATCCCGTACACTGATGCTCGAAGTTATCGAGAGAGAGGGCATTGTATTTGATTAACAGCATGACAAACTTCGAAAATGCCTTCCAAACTGCTCTTCTGTCGCTGGATTTTCTTAATAGCGAAATGTTTCTGGGACACAATAAATTAGCGAAAAGGTCCTCTGTGGTTCCGTAATAAAACTCCCAAGACTTCATAAATAAGTTCAGTATATTCTCTGTACAGATGTTATCTTTGTGAATAACTGAAAAATCAGTAAATAAACCAATTACAACGTTGAATGAAGTTTATGAAGAGGACATTTTCTTATGAGGTTTCATGATAGCTATATGGAGAACCAAACAAAAATTTTACCACGTATCTATAATTTTATTATTTGAAAAGTCGATACTGTTCTTGAAGTATTTCTATCTAGTGTTTTTATTCAAGAGAAGCTATTCATTATTGTTGTATCATCCCTAAATAATCTAACTGTTGCTTTCAAAGTAAATTTGTTAGTGACCTGATGGAAATTTAATAAAGTTGTAGGCCAATAATAGCTTCTTATGGTAACCCAAATTTTATTTTATTCATTTATCCACAGGATCAAAACCCGTACAATAAAAAAATAATGAATGAGAGGTAATATGCAACAATGTTTGGAAATACGTCACTAGCTAGTAACGAGATTTGGGGGCAAAGGAGATTACGACCTCGTCCTCGAGTCATGTAAGAACAGTTCCAAGTGATTCTTAAAAATGGCTCCAAAACAGGAGCCGAAAAGATGAAAATTACAGACGCGGTTCAACCCGGACAACAGTATATCAAATTACTGACCGCGGAAGCCTACCAGAACACATATATATGAATTTACACAAAATTTAGTCATTTTCTGTCTACCTATGTACAAGATTACATTTTAAGAAACAAACTGTTTGTATATGTGCTCATTTGTGTATATATGTGTACATGTATATATGTACTTAACAATTTATTAATATTTAGTTATTTTTTTAGCAGAAAAATGTCTGTAGGCAAGATGTATTTCTAATGACATTAAACATATATATCTCTCTCTCATGCCATGCAATTTTTTTGAAAATTTTGGAAACGAAACGGGTGGTAGCGAAATCGATATTGAAAATTATAAATATCTCGAAAACGATCAGCTCCAGCGTTGTTGAGGAAGTATACCTTTTTTACTTGGAAAAGGTGCGGGAATTAGGTTTTTTCGTGAAAAGCACCAAAAGTTTACTGTCAAAAAAGTTAGGGTAATTTGAAATAAATAATGATAGCGTACGCAGCGCCCTCTAGATGTTACATNATCATTGATTGTTCTGCCATCTTTGGCCGAAGTGTTATTACCTGTTACATTGCGTTGCACTGCTGCCACCTTAGCATCTTTTAGTTGGCATTCCAAACCCGGTTAAGCGTTATCGCCTCCTCTTTTCTGTTGTAGTTTTCTGTATGTTTATGGATTACTATGGATTCCCGTACAAGCCGACTGTGGTATCGATGATCGTGGGCAAGTAGTTTCACATCTTCAAACAGTATCGTATGATCTCCTTCACTAAACTGTATTTTCCTGGTGGGCTTAAACAGGCAGAAATCACTAGTCATCGGTGAACTATCAGGGTGAATAGACTTCTAAAGAAGCCAGCCACTCGTGCTGGCGAAAAATATAACTCAGGAAAATTGTACATACCCAACAACAACGAAAAATCGACAAGAGCGGTGCATATATTAGCGGTGATGACTTCATTCACATCACAACGTTCGTTAAGAGTCGCGGGTGCTTCCTGTAGCAGCTTTAAAACAGCTTCTTCTTCAATACTCGAAGGATCATCGATGAGATCGACCGACAAATTCTGAAAACAGAAAAGAAACTGATTCGCTGAAAACGAGACATCAACCATCAAACCTTTATCTTTTCCAGCAAGTGAAACCCACTCAGAGCGTCCTCATTGTGGTTTTCTTTGCTTCCTAAAGCTGGCATCGCGAAAACCGCTTTATCTTTGGCTGATTTCTTGTTTTCGTGGTACAGTGATTTCTGCACTTCGCTGTCGAAGTCTCTAGTGAATATGGAAATGGTGACGTGCATGCCCAACCACTGCTTCACTCTTTCCTTGCAGGTTTTTGCAGCTATCGAGACACAGGCGGATTTCGTTTGTGGCAACGAGTCTATCGCTAACAAGCCGTCTATGGTCGCCGGCAATTTTTCGCTCAGTATAGCAGACACTTCCTTGTGGCACTGCTTGTGAAGAGAAGACAAGCTGCATTGTGAGTTCAAAAAAGTCTGCAGACGAAAGCAAAGAGAAGCCTGGAGAGCCTATTGTGTGGCAGTCGAAGACTTTCCACTAGCTTCTAGGCTCCAGAAGGCACTCTCAAATGACCACCATGAGAGAATCGGCATCCTGACGAAGGAAAATAGCTACAAAGCCGCCAACCTCCAGGAGAGTGCTGAGATTCTTATGGAAACTCACTTCCCAGGTTCTGTCTTTCCTGGAACGACAAACTGGACGGATGTACCAACAAAACCCTCACAATACGACTGGCTATCTGCTAGTGCAGTAATTGATGAGGACAAAATAAGATGGGCTATATCGGGCTTTTCCCCCTTCAAGTCACCAGGACCTGACGGTATAAGACCAGCCCTACTTCAGTGGGGACTGGACACTCTTATGCCGCACCTGGTTGGAATATTCAGAGCCTCTCTAGCTCTGAGGTATATTCCCAGTAAGTGGAGAGAGGTAATTTCATTGATAAAGTTGTATTAATTTTTCTAACAGTGTTTCTGTTGTGTCAATGTCATACTCTTGCATACACAGCATACTTTCTAATGATTTCTACATCGTTAGGAATCACACGCTAAAAGGTAAGACCCCGTTGGTCCTTTGCTCGCACAAGTTTCTCAACTTCTGAGAGTTGTCGTTCGTATGGGGGCGATAGCTGATTAACGGAAAACCAGATTTTTTTTGTCGTTTTTTCTAGCAAACTTTTGAGTAAGTGACGGTAGTCTTTCCTCGATAGGGATAATACCAGTGAGTTGGTACAGCAGAGGGTTTGGAGGGTTGTGTCTGAAGTTATTAGGATGCCTTAATGTTGTTATTTTCCTTATAGCCGTTGTTTCAGATGCTTTAATTGTTTTCAAGGCTCTTTGTTTGATATTGAGAAACAGTGTGTGCGAGTATTTAATAAGTGGACGACAGATTAGTTTATATATTCGGCTTGCTGTTGATTTGTTTGTACCTGCTCCTGGGTTTGTTAAACTTGTGGAATTTGCGGCTCTCGCAATCACTTTTTTTTTTTTTTGGTTATTGACGTGGCTGTTGAAATTTAGTCTGGGATCAAGCATAACACCAAGCTAATTAACTGTCGACAACGAATTCACATTCTTGTTCTTTGTCAATCCAAGAAAATTGTACTGACTGAGATTTCACTATCTTTACAATTCTGAAAGAAATTTCATCTACGCCTGTCGCCTCTTTTGGATCCACATTATCAATAGCATCCTTGATTTCTGTCATACTTTCCCAATGAAAACCTTATCAATGATTCCAAATGATATGGTTATGGTTCTGCAGTAAAAACTAAAGTAGCCAAATCATATTTCAAGTTACTAAAATCTATTTAACATAAAATCTTTTCAGATTGCAACTTGAAAACTCATTTTCAATGCGGAAACTCCACGTCTTGTTTGGACCTAACCAAGAAATGTGACAAAAGAATCGACTGCTGGGATAAGTCAGATGAAATGGAGTGCAGCACAGGTAATTTTCTTGACGGATGTCTACTTTTAAATTTGATAATTGCGTTTTCATTTCATAGTACTGGCTCCAAAGTTGTTCCTTGCGGTTCACAATCACAACTCTGCAGATATTTCCGCGTTAGCTTCATATAAACTTATTTTTTCAGCAGTAACCTGTCTCAGTAACGAACATCCTTGCCAAAACAACCAATGCCTGGCCAAGGAAAAGTTTTGCGACGGTACTCCCAATTGTTCAGATGAATCCGATGAACCAGAGGGATGTCGAAGGTGAAATTAAACTCAGAGGGTTTGTAATAACCACATTCTGTATTTTCTATATAAAATCAGCCTATAAAATAAAAACAGCCACTTGGTNAAGAGTCGATTTTGAAATGATCGATGAATTTTACTTGAAAAATTTGCAATACTTTGGTGAATATTACTGCAGTTTTTTCCCAACACCAAACCGTTATTTTAACACCTCGACACGTGTTTTGATCAGCATCACTCCAGTTCTATTCATTACTGCACCAAAGGTTCCAAACAGTGCATCACAAATGATCTTTTATTTAACATCTCGAAGGCCTTCGACCGTGTATGGCACGAAGGTGTTTGTTTCGAAAGTAATTGACTGCTGTTTCGAGAGGGTTTTTTTCTTCCAGTTTGTGGCTGAAAGTTACGTCTTTGCGTGATCTACATATCTTTGTATAGGTTGAGTTAGGTCTAAAGTGAGTGGGTCTATTCGACCCTCCACTCCAACCCGCAAGGGTTTATTGTGGCTCACACATTCTCAACGAAGCCGATTAGTTTGTACGGTGAGTGATCTTTCAGGTCAAATGGTGAGAGTACGGATCTGCAGGACTTAAAGAACCTGATTCGGTCCCCAGCGGGGCAGGCACAAAGTATATGCTCTACTGCTTCATCATTTTCCAAACAGAGGACACACAATTCATCAGCTTATATAAATATGATGAAATATTCATTCAACAAAAAGTAACACAATAAAAGAAGTATTGATTTCAAATTTATATCTACATATTTCCGAAGAAAATACTCTTCGTAATAAAGAGTAATTTACACAGATATTTAGATCAATTTCTAACAGAAATTTGTTTTTTCAGACAAACTGATATTCAAAGAAGACAGCAAAACGACAAATAAATATAAACTCCAAGAAGCTGTGAGTGATACACATACAACAAACAAAACTCGCGAAGATCGGCTTTTGAATGCAACACGCAACGAAAATCCAGCAACAGTATACGAGATGGTGAGTTCCTGGTGTTTACTTTGAGAATCCAAAAAAAGGCAAGCTCTTTAGGAATTATTAGGCTATACCTAAGGTATTGATGTTTCCAGTGTCACTGTTTTTCGAGTTTGAAAGCCGTGGATTATTGGAATTTCTTCCTGACGTTTCGCTGGCGCGAGTGGCT